>PVHY01030385.1:0-13451 GCA_004024945.1 Uropsilus gracilis
CAGCTAGCACAATGTTAGATATATGACAGATATGAAATAAACAATTCTTGGCTGGGCACAGTGGCTCGTGCCTGTAAGCTTCAGTCTATGAAGCAGCCAGGGCTAGGACAGTTCGAGTCCCGCCTGGGGCCCATAGCGAGACCTAGTTCCAAAAAAATAGCTGGGCGTGGTGGCACGTGCCTGTAATCCCAGCTACCTAGGAAGCTAAGGCTGGGGGTTGCTTGAGTCTGTGGTACCCTGGTCAACGTGAGCCTGCGGTTCTACGGGCAAAAATAACCAGATGTAGTCTCAAAAAAACAAACAGGGAGGAAAAAAAAAACTGAAACAATTCTTGAATTTAACTGTTCAGGACCTTACAAGTAAGATCCTCCCATTTTATAAAGAACCAGCATACAAACCTTAAATTACCATACCAAGATCGTGATGGCTATGCAATAGGAAGCAAAATTAAAACCCATCTAACTTCAAAGTTCTCTCTTCACCACATCACAGTCTCCTAATACAGAAACACAGTTTACCATGTCTTCCAAAAGCACTTGACACAGCAACTCATGATATCCCCTGTAGGCAAAACTACTATGGTAAGAACAAAAAAGTTAAGCAATTTGAAATATTGAAATAACCCTTTTCATTAAAGGCTTTATCTCCACTAAGTACTAGCTTTATCTCCACTAAGTACTTATTTTTCATTTCCATAATCATTAATATGTACAACACCCCATTAATAATTGTTTCTCTCTCAAACGGAAAAAAGACTGTCTGAAAAAGCTCCACATAGTCATGCATCACTGGAATATCCTGCAACCTTCCACAGAGCTTGGTACTTGGCCTCTCTCCCCCCGTCTTTCAGTCTTTATTATTGACCTGCTAAAAACACTGAAGATGGACATTTTATATAACTAAACCTTCAGGTGACAAAGTTAGAAGAAATAGCTAATCCAAATGGAACATTTTTTGCATGCACATGACCCAAACAAGCACCTAACTCACAGAAGCTCTAATAGTCATTCTTGAATTACAGGATCAAATTTTAAAGGATTATTATTAAGTCTTGACCTGCCTCAAAGTTACTCCAGGAGATCTGAGAAGCATGGTCTCCATGGAATACAGGTCTTCACCCAGGAAGAAGACATTACTCCAAAAAAGGAAAAGAAGAAACCAGGGGGCCAACCACTGACCTATAATTTGCAGCGAGAGGAGTTGGAGAGACGAGTTAGGAAGGGAAAAGGTTCCCCTTTTCCCTTGGTGGCATAGGGGTGTATTATTGATGAGAGGGCTATACCTAAGGGGAATAATAACTATATAAATATGACCAATGTTGGATGAAAATAAAAATATTTACCAAAAAAAGTGTTAGCCATTAGAGCAAATCTATAAAAGGCAACTTAATAAATCAAATACATCAGTGACAAAAGACTTCAAAGGAAGATTGTGAGGATGAAATACTTTTTTTTTTTTTTTGAAGCAAATAAGACTAAGACAACAAGGCCAGTATTAATCTACATGATGGCTGCCCAAAAGCTCACAGAATCTTTTTATACTTCAATTCAGAAAAGGATTCTCAATACTGGATGTGCAATACTGTGCACATCGATGCTCAGGTAAAGTCATACTTGAAATCATTTCTACAGCTCAAGGCATCATATTTTAATGATTAAACAGTTAATGTCTAGATGAGCTGTGAAAATATTTAGAACAATGTCATAAGAGATCCAGTTAAAAGAACTGAAGAGTTTACCTAAGACAGAACAAGGGGATGGTGATAACCATCTTCAACTAGCTGAAGGAATGTACAATGTGCGACCAATATTCAAAGGGCAGAACTATGTCTGAAAACTATAGGGAAACAGGTTTTGGCTTTACATACTGAAAAATTTATTGGAAATTAGACCTGTCCAGAACTGAAATAGGCCACCTCAGTACATAATGTTTTCCACTTTTTGTATCAGTTCATCTTACCACCAAAATGATTAATGCATTAAATAAAAGACTGAAACAGCAAGCGATCTTAGGTTCCTCTCAGTCCTCTAATTCTTTGAAACATGAATCCATGAGCATTTACTTTGCAAAAATACAAGAAACTGTACAAAGACAGGTAGTAGGCAATATTGCTGACAAAAAAAGTCTTCCTCTCATATCTTATGATGCATGATCTCTCCATTGATAATTTAAAAGCATACAAATTTGTTTTTTATAAGTCACACTGAAGCAGTATTTCCCTGGAGGAAAAAAAATGCTTGAGACATAAAATGAACTGATCTAAGAGAGATTAGATATAAAACTGTTTCCATACATTGGTAGACAACAAGATTCTCAACCCAAAATTGTCTGTAATGAGTTATTAAAAAGTATTAAAATCAAACTCATTATCATTCACAGCAACATGGATAGAAGGATCATGCTATCCAAAATAAGCCAGAAAGAAAAAGATACATACCCAATGGTCTCACTTATATGTGGGACAGAAAAAGTTCTGATAAAAGAATTAAAGCATACTTAAGGGAGCAAAAGAAGGGGAAGGCAAAATCAGGCTAAGACTGAGCACAAGAGATCATAATGACCACTCAAAGGTGACATCGTGGTGGGAGAATTTTGGGATATATAACAATGTAAGAAAAATATACATAATCAATAAAAAAATATTAAAATCAGAAATGCTATACTTTTGATACTAGAGCTCTAATTTCATATTCTCTGTGTATACTGCAACAGTTTCTCTCTGATATTTAAAATTCTTAATCTTATAGTTCTAGGATGCTTTTGGAATGTATAATACCAATTTGAATGTAATTCAATTTGAAATTAAATTGTCTAGGTTCAAATTACAATTTGAAATGTAATTCTTAGGTTGAAGGACTAAATTATTTTTTTTAAATTAAGGATTACTATGATTTTCTCTTATATCTCCAGTCCGTGGAATGAGAACCTTAGCATCTTTATGAATTCTAAATTTAGTTGTTTAATAGTAGCATCAAACATCAAATAGCACAACAATCAGGCAACTGGACATTCTACTAAATAGTGCCCACATTCTTACATACTTTACAATCTCTAATTAAGATCTATTATGCAACTGGGAGGCACTAATAAAGATGTCAAGCTGGTCCTGGTCCTAAGCAATTTTGTGCATGCTCATCTTGACAAGTATATAAACCAGATACCATTATAATGGCTATTTTGACAGATGAATAAACCTGGGCATAGTGAAGTTAATTTGCACAAAATTATATAGTTAAAGGATGGAAGTGATGGGAACTTAGACGATCAAAGGTCAAAAGACGATCAAAGGTTCAAAGGTCCACTAGATTTTAAGGTACTAAACTGATAAAATCAGATTCGTAGGATAGTTTTCTTGCAAAATGTGCATAGTGATTTATTTCAGAAAAGAAACACTACAACCATCTCAAAGGCCTGATTCCCCTCCCAACCAATGATTACATTTTAATACTTTCCCAACTAACCATTAACACAGAAAGCCGACTCTATTTTACAAGTAGGTAAGCTGTTAGTCTGGGGACCAACTGTTCGTCAATATTCACGATGTTTCCATGTAAATGTAAATCTACGAACTCCGCAGAGTCTAAGTGACCCCCAAGTCAGACCCACGCAGGAAGCAATGAAACTGCGTAACCCACAAACGGCAAGCGGTCATTTCAAAAACCCTCCAGAGAGGACTGTTTTACCAATCAGCATGTTACCCCAAGACAGGACAAAATGGAACTTGCATAAACACTTAGTCATCAGTAAGCGCTGAAGTTGAAAATCACCTCGTTCGCAAAATCAAACCCGCAGCTAAGTTCCCAATTCCCGAAGAAAGAAAAAGGGCTTGACATTCGATGGGTGCGTGGAGAAAGCACCCAGGACCCAAGCAGAAGTAAAGCAAAGGGGGAAAAAACCGAGACCACCGATGGAGATGTCACGACTTGCGCAGCCACCACGGGGGACACTGGGGACTTCCCAGGGCCCTTCCACTACCCAACCAACAACCGGTCTTTCTCACATTCAGGGGCTGCCCGACCCGGCGTGTCCCCGGGGCGAAAGCAGAACAGCAATCCAAAGGTGGAGGTTGACAGGCCCGCAACTGGTGAGCTCAGACAGCAAGGGAACAAGGCTGCAAAGTCCTCACAGCCCGGGAGGTGTAGGGGCCCCAAGGCGCCACCTCCCGCTCCCCGGGGCCGCACCTGCAGAGTGGTGATGTGCTTGTCGTTGAACTTGTTCTCGCAGTAGCGCAGCACCAGCGACGTCTTCCCCACGCAGCCTTCCCCCAGCAGCACTACCTTGAATGAGTAGGCTCGGCCCGCCGCCGCCGCCCCGCCGCCGGCCGCAGCCATTCTGTCGCTTCCCGGCCGCTCGAGCCCTGAAGGCGCGACGAGTTCGCCACAGTAGCCGCAGCGCCTCTACAGCCGCGGCCGGCGCAGGTCCCTCCGCCCCGCCCCGGCCCACGCCGAGGCCGTCTCCACTCCTACCCCGGGCGAGGCCTGGAATTGCTGACGGCCCGTCGGAGAATGAAGGACCCCAACTACCACGTCAGGCACCCGAGGAAAGGCGAAGAAGAGCGCTCCTTCTCCGCCTCCCTCTAATGGCGTCTCCTTCCTCCTACGTCACGCCCCGGTCACGTGGGTGCCGCGGCTGCCGGCGCCCCTGGGACTCGGCCCGGGGAACGTGCCTTGCGTGGGCGGGGCTTCGGGGCCTCCGCCAGCTGCGACTGAGGAGAGCCCGCGCCGGGCCTGTGTCCGCCGCAGCGCGGGGCGTGGGCGCGGGCGCGGGCGCGAGCGCGTGTCGTCTCGCTCTGCGCTTGGCGGGAGGCTGTGGAATTAAGGAATGAGGAGTACGAGGCAGTCCCAGTTTGGGTGAATGTGGAAGTGCAGAACGTTCTAGCCCAGGGAATGAGCACAAGGCTAGTGATGTGTCACACCCATTGTCGCTGTGCGCCAAGTCTGCCAGTGTGTGCCTCAGTTCCTGGACTGTATTTCACTGTGGGATACCGGATCTGATCTTAGCTACTGAATTGCTGTCGTTTCCCCACAGCTCCCGCGCTCCTCATTTTCCAGGTCTCAGTTTAAGCGGGAAATTGTTACCTGACCACTTACAACTTCTCTGTCCATCTGTTCCAACCCCCCCCCCCTCCTAAATTAGGTCTTTCACAACACCAGTAGTACTGGTGTATGTCATAACCTATACCGCACTTCATAGACTAACTTGACAAATGAAGTGTTTGTCTACCCTCCTTAGGTTGTAGATTTGTTTTTCTTTTTCCGTTTGTTTTGTTTTTGGGACTAGGTTGCTATGTTGCCCAGGGAACTGCAGACTCACGTTGCCCGGGGAACCACGGACTCAAGCGACCCCCAGCCTCAGCCTCCCAGGTAGCTGGGATTACAGGCACGCACCACCACACCCAGCTACTTTTTGAGACTAGGTCTCGCTATGTTCCCCGGGGCCAATCTCAAACTCGCGAACTCAAGTGATTCCTAATCTCGGCCTCCTTTCCTAGGCTGGGATTAAAGGCACGCGCCTCCGCACCCGGCCCAGGTTACAGTGCTGTTAAGGAGAATGTGTAAGACTTGCCACCCTTTGAATGATGCCAAGTACCAGACACATAGTAGGCATTCTGTAAATATCTGGGAATGAATGAGCAATGTTTCTTAAACCATTACGTCTTGGGTCCCGAGTTTTTCCGTGTCCCATGAAGCTCCTAACATACAGTATTGACTGCATTTGAATAGAACTCGTTTGTTTGATGGCTGCAAAAATATGAGAAAAATATCTCATCTTTCTCCCCTTTCTTTCATGAAATACATATTTCTGAGAAACCGAAATCTGGTGTCATTCAAACAAATATTCCTTTTAAATTTTTAAAAATTATTTGTTTGTTTGTTTGCTTATTTTGAGACTAGGTGTCACTACATTGCCCAGGGAACCGCAGACTCATGTTGCCCGGGGTACCACAGACTCAAGCGATCCCCAATCTCGGGTACCTGGGATTACAGGCGCGCACCACCACCACCACACCCAGCTATTTTGAGACTAGGTCTCGCTATGTTGCCCAGGGCGGGTCCTGAACCTGCCGACTCAAGCTATTTCTAGTCTCAGCCTCCCTTCCTAGGCTGGGATTAAAGGTGCGCACCACCACGCCAGGCTAGATTCTTTTTTTTTTTTTTAAACAGATTCATTTTTCCACTTCAAAACAAATAGTCCATTCATTCATTTTACAAATATTTGCATATACTCAGCATATATCAGGCACTGTGCTAAACAGGATACAATGTCTCTCATCAAAAGCTTACATCTTTGCCGGGCACGGTGGCTCGTGCCTGTACGCTTCAGCCTATGAAGCGGCAGGGGCTAGGGATCGCGGTTCGAGTCCCGCCTGGGGCCGGCAGCGAGACCTAGTTCCAAAAAAATAGCTGGGCGTGGTGGTGTGCGCCTGTAATCCCAGCTACCTGGGAAGCTGAGGCTGGGGATTGCTTGAGTCCGTGGCACCCCGGGGAACGAGAGCCTGCAGTTCCACAGGCAAAAACAGCAAGACCTAGTCTCAAAAAAAAAAAAAAAAAAAAACAGGGAAGACACACAGACATTGCAATATACAATAAGAGCTTTTGTCTTGATAAAGTAGTTCAGAGTATTTTGCAAATATATATATTCGGATAAGTGGTTTCCTATACTAGTACAGTAACTTTTGCAAGCAGAAAGAACAGCATGCTCAAAGGCCTTGAGGTAGGAAGGGACATGTAAAGTTGAAAGGAAAGCAGAAAGAAAAAGCTCCAGATGAAACTGATAGCGAAACAGGGGATCAATACTGAAAGATCTTTTTAGCAATGGAGGTTTTTAATCAAAGTGGCTAACATAATCAGATTTGACTTTTTTTTTTTTGAGACTAGGTTTCGCTATTTTGCCCATGGAACCGCAGCTCACGTTGCCCGTGGTACCATGGACTCAGGCAATCCCCAGCCTCACCTTCCCAGGTAGCTAGGATTACAGGCGCACACCACCACGCCCAGCTATTTTTGGGGACTAGGTCTCGCTAGATGCCCCCAGCAGAACTGGAACCGTGATTCCTGGCACTGACCGCAGCCTCCTAGGCTGCCGCTCCCAGGCATGCACCACCATGCCCAGCCCTAGATTTGACTTTTAAAGGATTACTCTGATTGAAATTTGAAAATGGACTGGAGGATTACTATACTTAAGTTTATTTAGAAAAAGCAGCCATTAAAGAGACCTATGTATCTGTGTTTTTTAATTTTTTTGTTTTTTAATTTTTTTGCGATAACACTAGTTTACAACGTTATATAGATTCCAAGATTACATTTCCTCACTACCTATCACCAAGTGTACAACCACTAGCTACCACCAACAAAATCACCCCTTCTACTCATTTACTCCCCAGTCCTTACTCTCCGGTAACTACCATTCTGTTGTCAGATCTAACAGTTTGCTTTGTATTTCACAAATAAGTGAAATCATATATTTGTCTTTCTCCTTTTGACCTATTTCATTTAACATAAACCCCTTAAGTTTCATCCATGTTATTAAATGGCAATATTTCATCTTTTTATAGCAGAGTAGGATTCCAGTGTGTATGTGTATCATATCTTCTTTATCCATTCATCTGTCATTGGATACTTGGGCTATTTCCATATCCTGGCTATTGTGAATAGAACTGCAGTGAACTTAGATGTAGCATAATGCCTTTTCAAGTTATTTTTTTCATATTCAATTCCAGAAATGCAATCACTGTATCATATGGTTCTTCTATTTAAAAAAAAATAATAAAGCAAACAACAAAATATAAAAAAGTCTCCATACTGTTTTCTATTGAAGCTAAATCAATTTATATTTGAGTGGACAAGATCATATGTTTTTATAAAATACCCATGATTGTTTCTGAGAATCTGTTCTCTGCCTTTCCCTTCTACATTTGTTCCCCAGAGTCCTTGTAAATTCACAAATACTTCCAGAGCTAATTAGGGACTTAATTTTGAGGGGGCCCCCAACCATTGTTCATTCTGAGTTTTTCCTCATAATGGATAGAAATCTGCCTCTTTCTGCCTATTATTTTTTTTGTTTCTGTTTCAGCCTACATTGAATGTATTTCATTTCTCTTCTTGTGAAACATATTCATACACATGAATAAAACAATATTATCTTTGCTTAAACTTTCTCTTCTCAATACAGCCAATCCTTTCAAACCACAGTTTAAATCATATGGATTCCAGAAAATTTAATAGTTTGGTCATCTAAAAACCTAACTACCCTACTTTGTATTTATCACTGAATCAAAACAACTTTTTTTAAATAGCAAAATAAGATAATTTGTATTGTTAAAAAATTTCCCAAGTTTAGTTTACTTTGGGATTTAAGGAAAGTATTGCAAACATTCATGTATGAAAATAAATCATTCTGGAATAATTTTGGACATAGAGTGACTAATTAAAGGTATAAATATGGCAGTTTGATAACGGCCCCTTAATGAAATTAAGTACTCCTGATGTTTGCAAATCTTATCTTATTTGGAAAAAGGGTCTTTTCAGATTTGATCAAATTAATGATTTTGAGATGAAGCACTAACTATGAATTATCTGGATGGGTCCTTAATACAATCTAAATAACATTATAAAAAGAAAGTAGAAGATGCTAACCATACAGGAGAGCAGAAGGCAATGTAATCTTGGAGGCAGAGACTGGAATGATGCAATCACAAACCAAGGACTGTTGACAGCCATCAGAAACTGAAGAGACAAGAAACCAATTTTCCACTAAACTCTCTAGAGGGACCCTACCAACACATTTATTTAAAGCTAGTGATGTTGATTTTGAATTCTTCACCTCTACAACTGGAAAAGAATGTGTATTGTTGTGTACCACCAAGTTTATGAAAATTTGTTATAACAAAGGGAATAAAAGTGCAAGTATATTGGGGAAAAAGAGGTATCCTACGTAAGTACAAGTGTAAAAATAAATTCCAATTCTGGAATACACTCTTTAGAACTTAGATCAGTGTTGAAGTGAGTTGTGATTGGTCTGTATCAAAGCAGTCCCCAAAGCTGAAACTCATGCTGAAACAAAACCTGAATTTTTTCTGCTCATAGCTTAGGTGATAATCAGTTGCTTTCTGTTTTCCAGGTTGTCTGGCTGAATCAGATGGCATATTATCCCTTTGCTACAACACCAAGATTAAACCTATTTTTCTGAGAAGTCTGCCTCTCCAGATAAAGAAAAACCAGGCAACCTGGGTCCAGCCCTCTGTCCATGAGGCATGGAAATATCAAAAAGCACTATTAACCCACCTACAAACAAGAGCTCACCACCACCAATGGTCTTCCATCAATTCTGCATTTCTCTGTTCCTCTGCTTTGCCCTATAATCTCTTGCCAGCCCACATTCCTCTGCCCCCAACCTACTCTCCAGCCAGTGGAATTCAGTTTTTTTGATCACCCAAACTGCTTTCCAAAATGTGCTTTTTTTTTTTTTTTGAGACTAGGTCTTGCTATTTTTGCCCATGGAACCGCAGGCTCTTGTTGCCCAGGGTACCACAGACTCAAGCAATCCCCAGCCTCAGCTTCCCAGGTAGATGGGATGACAGGCGCGCACCACCACGTCCAGCTATTTTTTTGGAACTAGGTCTCACCACGGGCCCAGGCGGGACTCGACCCGCGATCCCTAACCCCGGCCGCTTTATAGGCTGAAGCTTACAAGCACCAGCCACCGTGCCCGGCCAAAATGTGCTTTAAACCCATTCTCCTAACCTTTCAAGGATGTCAGTTTGAGTCTTGAGGCTCTTGACTCCCACCAACCCAGTTTTACTTTGAAGTTTTTTCCTTTCCTAAACTATGACCTCTTTGGTATTTATGCACACTGGGTAGACAAAATGCTGATTTTTCAGTAATGTGTAGAAACTTTATAGATAATGCCACAAATAGCTGCAACGCCACCTTTTCCTTAAATAAGAGCCACAAGAATGTGAGGATTCCTCAGTGAGTGGATAAGTCAAGATAGACTTCTGATAGGTGAGGATTGAAGCATTTAGTTTCTTTGTATCGATACTTCACACAAAAATCAAAATCATTCTCTTTCCATGTCCCAAAAAGACCCAAGATAATTATATATGTTGAATCAACTTAGTAATGAATATGTAGTATAGCATTCAATTGAAAAGTTTGCCAAGAAAGGTAATATATATCTCTAACTTCTATAGGGGAAAGAGCAATACTATCAGTTTTTTAGAAGTCCAAGTCAAAGGCATCTAAAGTGTTTTTTAAATGTAGAACATGGACTTGATAGAATACATAAACAACCTGCATCTCTGTTTAAGAATAAATATTAAATAAAGAGA
This sequence comes from Uropsilus gracilis, assembly GCA_004024945.1. NCBI lineage: Eukaryota > Metazoa > Chordata > Mammalia > Eulipotyphla > Talpidae > Uropsilus > Uropsilus gracilis. The sequence continues at coordinate 10,331 of PVHY01030385.1, forward strand.
AATCAAGAAAAAACAAGAGAATTAAATGGTTTTGTATTTTGTAAAGAGTTTAAATGGTTTTGTATTCTCTAGATTCAATGAACTGATCATTGAAGAAAGAATAGAAATCAGTCACCCAAAAGGTAGCTCTTCCACAGTTTTACTTTTAATTTTCCTATTTTTATACATCAGTCATATTTGTGTAGTTATTGTTCCCATTAGGTTTGGTCCTCCCATCAATGATGCACCCCTATACCACTGAGCATTCCTCCTATCCCTCTTGCCCACTCCAGACACTCCAACTCCTCTCTTCTTGAAAGTCATTAATCAGTGCTTGGCCCACTAGTCTCTTTTTCTTTCCTGGAGCAATGTCCTTTTCCTGGGTGAGAACCAGTACTCCTTGAACACATCAGACCATGCTGCTCAGATCTCCAGGAGTAACTTTGAGGCAGGTAGCCAGGCCAAGAACATAGACTGTGTGCCATGGTTTTCCAGGTTCCTTGTTTTTGTCTCTTCCTATGGTGGAGGAGACTGTCTCCTTTTCTCCAGACCCATGTGTTCACTGAGTTCCAAGACTCTGCATTCATGCTGGTGGTCTCCTCCATCCTGATGTCTGTCACATGCTGCTCCTTCTGTGCCTTATAGTTCTGGCATCTGGCTTCAGGAACCAAATCCCAGGCACTGGCAGTGGAGAAGTTCCCCTGTGGGGACAGACCTCAGCAAATGTTTGGTACATCTCCTCTCCATTCTCAAGGTTTACAGCAGAACAGAATTTTCAAGAGGATACTCAAAGAAATAGAAAACTAAGAGTAGTCAATGTCCAGGAGAAGAGAATGTCTTAAGGAATCCTGAAATGCTTTGGAGAGGTCATGATAAAAAAGAATTAGAAAAGGGTCTACTGGGTGGGCATGGTGGCGCATGCCTTTAAGTGGCAGCCCAGGAAGTTCTGGCTGGGGTCATGGATCGCGGTTCTAGTCCCGCTCGGGGCAACATAGCGAGACCTAGATCCAAAAAAATATAGCTGGGCATAGTGGTGCACGCCTGTAATCCCAGCTACCTGGGAAGCTGAGGCTGGGGATTGCTTGAGTCTGTGGTACCCCGGGCAACGAGAGCCTGCTGTTGCACGGGCAAAAATAGCGAGAGACCTAGTCTCAAAAAAAAAAAAAAAAAAAAAAAGACCTAGTCTCTAAATAACTAAATAAATAATGCCAAGGTTGAGAAACCTTGCTTTAAACCCGTGTCTATTTTTGCAGCCCATCATCATATTTAGAAATGTCCTGGGTGTGTTATTTTACAAAGGCAGACAGCAGCTGAAGAAGTAGTAAGAGAATAAGAAACTGAGAAGCTCAGGAAACTATTTCCAACTTTTCCACCATATCACTGTATATTTTTTAAATAACCATGTATATTTTTTTAACTCCATTTTCTCCTTGTAGCATCATCTTGTATCCCCAAGGATTTGATAACCCTCTTTTTAACATAGGTTCCTTTTAACAACTGTTACAGGAAATATATTTATTCTAATTAGATTTTGCCTTTGGGGCAAAAAAATTTTTAAAAAGTCCACCTCATTAAAGTACAAAGTTCAAGGGGTGGGGGGGAAATATGAATAAAATTTAAAGATTGTATTGGCTTTATTCAATAATGCATAGCCCAGGCAGCATCCCATTCAGCATGTGCGCTCTGAGGAGATGTACAAGATGACAAAAAAATTTTTTTTCCAAACCGGCACGGTGGCTCGTGCCTATAAGCTTCAGCTTATGAAGTGGCAGGGGCTAGGGATCATGGTTTGAGTCCTGCCTGGGGCCTGTAGCGAGACCTAGTTCCAAAAAATAGCTGGGCGTGGTGGCGCACACCTGTCATCCCAGCTACCTGGGAAGCTGAGGCTGGGGATTGCTTGAGTCTGTGGTACCTCAAGCAACGAGAGCCTGCGGTTTCACGGGCAAAAATAGCAAGAACTAGTCTCAAAAAAAATTTTTTTTTCCAAAGTGAAAAACTGTTATAGGCAGAAGGGAACATGATAAGAAGGTACATTAGTAAAAAACATATTGGTTAAGGCAAGGTCACTGTTCTTTAAGGCACTGCCGGTGTCTCTGAAGCAGATGAACTAGTACTGACGAGTAATTCTGGATTATCTAGACTAAGATTGTATTCCTGGGCGAGGTTAACAATGGAATTAAGGTTTAATTTGGAGACCTGTGACAGAGTGTAAAGGACTCCATATTGTGTCTGTTGCCTTTTTCTTTACCTCTATAACTGCTCTTCTAAGCATTCTGTACATGCACTGTTTCAATACAACTTTCTGGCAAATATGAGAAGTAGCTGGGTATGGTGGTATGCACCTGTAGTCCAAATGCTGGGAGGCAAGAGGCTTGGGATTGCTTGAGTTTGCAGGTTCAAGACTAATCCGGGCAGCTCTTTTCCTGACTGGGTGCGTGAAGGTCCACCGCCATCATGAATGACACAGTAACTATCCGGACCAGAAAATTCATGACCAACCGACTGCTTCAGCGGAAACAAATGGTCATTGATGTCCTTCACCCTGGAAAGGCAACAGTATCTAAAACAAAAATTCGGGAAAAACTAGCTAAAATGTACAAGACGACCCCTGATGTCATCTTTGTATTTGGATTCAGAACCCATTTTGGTGGTGGCAAGACAACTGGCTTTGGCATGATCTATGACTCCTTGGAAATTGCAAAGAAAAATGAACCCAAACATAGACTTGTAAGACATGGTCTGTATGAGAAGAAAAAGACCTCAAGAAAACAGCGAAAGGAATGCAAGAACAGAATGAAGAAAGTCAGGGGGACTGCAAAGGCCAATGTTGGTGCTGGCAAAAAGAAGGAGTAAAGATTCTTCAGTGACTTTACCTGTGTCTCTCTGGTGATTGTGCAGATTTTTCATGAGAGGATAAATAAAACCTTTTATGTATCTGGCTGTTTGAAAAAAAAAAAAAAAGACTAGTCCAGGCAACATAGCGAGACCTAGTCTCGAAAAAGCAATGGGATGTGGTGGTGTACACCTGTAATCCCAGCTACCTGGGAGGCTGAGGCTGGGGACTGCTTGAGGCTGCAGGATCTGGACTACCCCAGGCAACATAATGAGACCTAGTCTCAAAAAAAAAAAAAAAAAAAAAAAA
>PVHY01030386.1:0-13467 GCA_004024945.1 Uropsilus gracilis
ATTGCAGATTTCAAGGACAGGTAATGTTAAAATGGGAGAATGACCTTAGCTGGAATTTCCCTTCAGGGGGATGCAGGGGGAAGAAAGAAGTGAAATAGTCAAGGTGAAACAGATTTCCTGGAAGGTGGGAAATCAGGGTATATAAAGGGTGTGCAAACAAAGAGAAGGATTCGATTCGATTGGATTCAGGTTGGAGATTGAATATGGAGACTGGATAGGGAGAGGTTCAGTGGAGGAGAGATGGGAATCGGCCATCTTGTAAAGATGTGAGCCATGTGAGCTTGGCCATGTGGCCACCGAGGGCCTGCAACCCTCGGCTGGCCCAGACTGGCAGCATGTGTGCTGAATGCAGTTAAGGAGTTTGCAGATTTGAACTCCGTGTTGGAGTTTGCTTTGCTGAGTTTGATTTGTGTCTGAAAGAGGCCATGCAAAAGTTAGGCCTGAGAAGAAAGTGAACTTTGCTGGTTAGGTACCATGGAGTTCCTGCTACCTGAAGGTGACAAGGAGAACACAGCGTGGAAGACAAGGAGGAGCAAGTCAAGGGAGCAGCCAAAGGAACATGTCTTCAAGCGTCTGGAGATGGGCTCTGTCTGGACATTGGTGAGATGATCAGGACTGAGACACTGAGGATATTTGGGGCAATCTGGGAAAGGACTTTGGACAATACTGAGAAAGGGTTTGGGACAATGTTGAAGTATTCTGAGTCTTGCATGTTTCTTTTGTAGTTATTAGGATAATTAGAAATCACTTTGTTAGAAATAAATTAGTCTGCACTGCACTGATAGTCTTACATTGGTTTGGTATTTTGGTTAAAAAAGGCTGAGGATGGTGGTAAGAACCCACGAATGGAAAGTTTAAACTGTGTTTTAAAGTTTTTCTTTTCTGCAGTTTTTGGAGCTGAAAGCAGAGAGCAGCTGGCTGGCTTTTGCATATCAATGGTAAAGGTGATCAGTGAAAATGCTAATGAAGAGTGTGTAGTTTTCTCCTGCTTTGGAGAAAGAAGCAAGCAGATAGGGGTAAACAGTTAAATAAAGACAGAAAGTCTCTTTTTACCCACTTTCAACACTACCCTGTCAAAACTGGGGCCCTGTCAAAACTGGGGAAAGGGTGAACAGGAGGTTCTTGGTGAACCTGCCTGCTTTTCTTAAACTCTGTTTCATACAAGTGTCAAAGTCTGACACATCCGCACCACGTTGCATTCTTGGCAACTCCAGCTTTTGACAAGAGAGCAGGAAATATGTCCCCCCTCAATGGGAACAGCGTGTGAAATTTCAGACCTCGAGAGCTGTGTGGGTCTGACAATTCTTCAGGAGAAATTGTGGTGCCTGTTTCGTTCAGTTCAGTCCTGGAGAGTCCTGGCTTTTCCAGCCAGGAAAGTATTTAAGACAGGAGAATATCAGCCAATACTCCCAAGAAAGGTGGGGGCTGGACTACTACCAGGAACCATGGTGGCACCTTGTCATGGTGCCGGGATGTCATTTCCAGTTGGAAACGTACTCACTGCTGTTGTGCAGAAATGTTTGACTTGGGAGGGTAAGAGACCGCAGAGGGGGGCTTCACTGGCACATGCATGCACCCGCATCTGCAGCAGACCTCATTTTGGAGGGCTCACCTTGGTTGTCTGAGTTGTGGTAAAGTGATTGTCCTCCCGGGAATGGCAGGCATGCCATTCCCTCTTGATCAGCTCTTGGGGAACAGCACAATTCCAGCAGTTATCCTCCTGTGACATCCATTCTCCAAATTTTGGACAATCGATAACTGTAGGGACCACCTCAACCTTGCCACCTGCTTTAGCATTTGATTCTAGGAATTGGCGTTACTGCCGGTCTCTTAAGCAAAGTTTAAAACTCAGATCCTCAATCATTCCAGAGGCAGGAGAGAGCTTGAGGGTTGCCCAGAACCAGGGAGGGAGCACACAGAGCCAAGGAGGAATGACTGACACCTTGGTCTGGTGCATCTTACACTCTGTTTATCTGGCTGGGCAACCTGCCTGCAGGCACTTCCACTGCTTGGCTCCGGGTGTGTCCCGTCTACCAGGGAGTCAGCCCTGAGCAGTTCTGTGGTTTCTCTGTAGGGCAGGAATCATTGGGATGAAGCTACACCCCCACCCCCATTCTCATTCACCCTCCCGTACCTGGGGGAGTTTGGAGGTGGGGGCTATTGCTACCTGGCTTTTCCTAAATCCCTTTATTTAAATTGAACCTTCATAAGAATGCCAGACACACGTCCATGTCTGGGTCCTGTGGTCTCCCCAATTTCTGCCTTAGCGACCCAGAGCAGGGTGATGTGCAGTGATGCTGTTGCAGGGGACCCATCACCACACTGAGAAACACTGGTACACAAGTGCAAGTGTAAGGGATGCAGCTGGTGTGGGTGTTAAGTCACATCATGGGCTGATGTGTGATGTCCCCTCTACCCTATGTTGAAGCCTAATCCCCAGGGCCTTAGGGTGTGACAGGATCTTTGAAGACAGGATCTTTGAAGGGGTTATTAAATGAAAACCAGATTGGGGTGGGCCCTAATCCCACATGACTGGTGTCCTTAAAAGAGATTAGGACACAGATGCCTCAGAAGGAGGACTGGGTAAGGATACAGGGAGAACGTGGATTGACACAGAGAAAGGTTTTGGTCAAAGCTTACATTCACCTTGATCTTGGACTTCCAGCCGCCAGAATTGTGAGAAAATGGTGAGAAAACAATCTGTCATTTAAGCCTCTGTCATCAGAACTGCCAGGACTATCCTTATGGGGCTGGCAGACAGATTAATGGTGCCTAACTGTGATGGTCATGGCACACTGCAGTTGCCCTGGCAGACTAATACAAATAGGAACCTGATTCCATGGAACAAGCATCTCAGAGGGTAGAGACATTTCTGCACCCAGACCAGAACCTTCTCCCCCAGCTTCCCTCTTGAATGGCTTCAGAGGAAATGACTAGTAGCTGCGTCATATTATTTAACAAATAAAGTGTCACATTACTTTGCAGGTAATATTCTAAGCACTGTGGACATATAAGCTTATTGAATCCTCATCCCAACCCTGTGGCATATTTACTGCAGTCCACATTCCCTTCTTCAGAACCATCGGTGCCAGTGGTGTTTGACATGTCAGAGGTACCACCCCTGGCAGCCTGTTCTCTGAGTCCACACTCTCCCACACTTAACCTGACCTTGCCCTCCTTCCTACCCACCTCTCAGGGCCTGGCCAGTCACAGAGCATGCATCAGATGGCGTCTGCAGGCTTGCGGTGAGGATCAGTTACGGTGTTCTGCTGTGGACTGAATTCTGTCTGCTCCCAACACTCTCAAATTCATATGTCCTAACTCCAGCACCTCAGAATAGAACCTTGGATGGAAATAGAGTCATTGCAGATAGAACAAAAATGAGGTCACTGGGATGGGCCCTGATCCAATGTGACTGGTGTCCTGAATGAAAAAAGAGACAGACACATCCTCAGCAAAGATGAGGAAGAGGCCAGAGTTTTACCCTCAAGGAGAACCCAAGATGGCCAGTGAGGCCCCAGTGCGAGGAGTGAGGTGTGGACATTTCTCTTGCCAGAATCTCAGAAGGAACAGCCTTGCCAGTAGGAAACTTCATCTCAAAGTTCTAGGCTCCATATTGTGAAACAACTTTCTGCTGTTCCTCCCTGCAGAGTGTGGCAAGCTGTAACAAGGTTGTTACAGCCACAGCAGCAAGCCAATGCAAGCTCCTTAAGCTAGCACCCGATTCCAAGGGAGAGGCCAAGAAATGGTAGCTAATCATACTGCTTATCTTCCTGACACAGTCTTTGGATTCTTCACTGACAAAGAGTCTCTGTGTTAGATGATTTCTTCCGGGTGTTATGTTCTGTTTGTAAGGTGAGGACCGTGCCCTCCACTTGCCACAAACATTGATGGTCTCTCTCCCATAGCATTTCTGAGCAGCTTTAATGATGGGCTAATGTGCAGGTTAGCCTAAGGGGCAAAACAAAAGTCAGGAGCTGCTTTTCTTGTTGTGGGCTGTGTCCTGTGTTAGGCCTGCTTAACTTCATCTCTGCACCTCCATGGCCACCATGATGCTGTCCATTCAACAGGGACTCTGCTCACGTGTATTAAGGAAGTGGTGAATAAATAAAAGAATAGATGGATGGATGAGTGGACAGAAGGAGAAGTGTTCTCCTGCCTCAAAGTTGACCCAACAGAGAAATCTGGGAGCACCGTAGGATAGGGGAGAGGGGAGGGGAGGGGAGGGAAAAGGAGGAGGAAAGGGAAGGAGATGGGGCCAGAACGGGAAGGGAGGGGAGGACATCAGTGCAACGGGGCATGGCCTACCTGCCCCATCCCCACCTGCCCGCTCTGCTCCCATCAGCTAACACCCCCATGTGCAATAGGAATCACCTGTAGGTAGCAGATTTAAGAGTGGTTTTTACTTTCTTTTTTTAATGGGTGTCTGTTTCAATTTTTTCCTTTAATGAACATATATCAGTATTTATAATTAGAATTATTCAAAAGATGAGTACATGATAAGTGCTCAGGGTGGTGCAGGTGAAAATACTGGAGGTAAAAGGGAAGAAGGTGTTTTTTCCAGGCCAGGGGGAATTGAAAAGGCCTTTGGTAAAGGTCACTCTTTAGTTGGCCTTGAAGGGAGAATGTCTGTGGGGTGGTCTGCCAGCACTCCTCTACTAGGAACTGTACTCTACTAGTATGCTGCTCCCATCAGCATACTAAGAAGTGTACAGTGCCTGGTAAGTGACCAGGCTTGGCAATGGTCATTAGTGTAATGACTGAGACTGGAGCCCTGTTCCCTCCATGTGACTAGGAAGAGTGAGCCAAGGCTTAAAGGAAACAGCCAAGTCAAGGTCACCACATGTGTGTAGTGTTCGAGGCTCAGCAAGCAAGCTGGCACATGCAAAACCTCTCAAAAATGGGTTCCAAGAAATCTGATTTTAGCAGCACCATTGACATGAGAACAAGTCCCCTGACTGACCTCTCACTGGGTTGAAGATTATCGTTGATTTATCTGGAGCAGAAGCAGCGGGATTCACATCATGTCTTGGAAGGCAGCATGGGCAAAGGCAGAGACTTAGCAGATCTTTATTATTAATTCCAATTCCACAACTCCCCCAGGGGTCCTCATCAAATCACAGACTCTTTTAACAGGGGTTTCTCTGTGTTTAAGTGGAACTAATGTTTTCTTCTGGGCTATGTCTTCCTTTTTAATATTGAGAGAACCTCCAAACCACAAATATTTTTTAATTGCACACAACAGAACAGGTAGTACCTTAGGAGCTACAAAATAAGTAGAGTCAGCCTTTTATTTCATTTACTGACCTATCAGAAGTCTATGGAGACCCTCTATGCGCCAAACACAGGCATGATATTGGATTTTACAGCACGTGATAGTTACTGTCTTTTGAAAATGAAGAAGTGAGGCTGGGCAAGTATATGGTTTGACCTAACTTGCCTATCACTAAGGTTTCTAAGAGACTTGGGATTGAAATAAAAGGAGAGCCCCTGTCAGTGTATTCTAATGTTATAATGTTGGTGCCATTTAAGTACCTGTCAGCCAAATTTTACATGAACCTTCCTCTTGATAAACCAGAATCAGCCACAAGTTGATGACCCAAGAGGGGGAAAGGGAAAGATGGTGCTCAGGCACTCCCACCAGTGAGCCTACAGGGAGAGAGTAGTTTGTGCAGAAGCAAATGTCAAGGGGGCCCCTGCCCTGTAGTCTGTGGTCACCTGCTCTCCACCCAGTGCCCAGATGATCACAGGCCCACAGCCAGCAGAGATGAACGGGGGACAGGACGTGGGCTTGGTCCCCCAACCTTACCTGCTTCTGATCTCAATGAAAACACTGAGTCACTCTCAACCTCAAAGTAGTACCTGAGTGCTGGGGAAAGATGGTCTGTCTTCAGAGGTCTGTAGACCAGGGTTCAAAGCCCAGCCCACCCTTTGCAAGTTGCTTGAGCTCAGATATCTCTTAGCGCTCCCCCCCCTAACTGGACATTCTCCCTCCCTAACTGGAGGCAACGCTGATCCTGCAAAGAGGTCCAGTTGGGTAATGTAATAGAAGAGCTGGTGTGCAGTGGTTGCTCAATCAATAGTAGCCATTTATTTTTGTCCTCACTGAATTCCACCCAAGAAGTGACTTTTTTAAAGTCACAAACTAACAAGTATTTATTAAAGATCTATTTTTAAGCAGGATGTTTGGGAGAAGCCTTGCCCATAGCCTCCGGGAGTGAAGGGCTTCTGGGGAGTAAGTAAGCCCCCACCCCCATCCCATGTTCTCCTCCCAGATACAGGAGTGAGAGATAAAGTTCCATCTGCAGCTGTGGAGATAAGGGCTGTGAGTATAACACTCAGAGGCCCCAGGAGACCCCCTCTGAGGCCCCAAGGCCAGTTCCCCTACAGGTTTCACTTCCCCGTCCTGTTCCTTTTTCCCTTTCTCTGGATTTTCGGTTTTGTTCCTGCAGGTATTTGCCTTCCCCAGAGCCCCAAAGGACCCAGAGCTCCTCAGGTTATCTGTCCCAGGGCCTGGCGGCTCCTCACCCAGCCCTGACCTCACCACAGCGGCGTCAGTGTTATCAGGTGTGGACAGAAACGTCTCCCTGCTCTGGGGCCTGAGCCCAGGATCCTCCCACGCCCAGTGGTGAAAGCCCAGGCACCTCAGGGACTGTGCAGGGAGGTCACCTGCCAAATCAGGAGCTACCACAGGGGTCTGTGAGCGTAGTTGAGGGGCCCCAACAGGGAGCAAGTCTGTTGACGTAAGTGCTGACAAGGACAGAGCAGATACCAAACTGGGCCAGGCGAGAGAGAGTGTCAAGTAAGACATCAGCCCTCCGCCCACCCTGCTGGGGTCTTCCTAGGGACAAAAGCAGTGGCAATAGGTCAGGATAGCATTTGGTTTCTTCTGAGAACTCACGGAGAAAGAGTCTGAGTCTGCACACTTCTGGGAATCACTTCTGGGTCCTGGGGTGACTGAAACAGAAGTGGGAGGGAGGCCTGCCTGGAAACAAAAGAAGGGTTCATGGATCCTGAACTTCTGGGTTCCGGGTTCTGGATTTGCTCTGTATCACCCCTAGTCCAGAGTGAGCAAAGTTGCCTCATTTCTGTAGAAGCTCTGGTTTGTTTAAGTTTGTGGTTGTGAGCAGTCCTTGGGGTGAATGGCCTGGGGGTGAGGTGGGGCAGGTGTTTACTGGGAATTCACTCCACACTACTCCCTCAGCTCCACTGCTTGTTAGTTTGCAAAGACTCTTGTTTTTATTAACCTGTTAGTATCTGTCAGCGTCCAAAAGCCTTGTCCAAAAGGCTCCAGAATCACAGTTGTGTAGTTCCCAGAGGTTCACACAACCACCTAGGGCTTAGAAGGGTTCTGAAGGGAAGCAAGGGTCAGACAACCCTCACCATGGAGACTGTAAACTGGACTTGGTCTTGTCCTGAAGGGTAGCCATGTTGAAGGCTCACCTCAGGCAATATGGTCCTGGTCCTTGGGGATGTAGAAAACTTGAGGCCCTGGTCTTCCTGGTCCTGGGGAGAGGGGGAGTTTGAGGGCCTGGTCATGAGGATGGAGAGGGATTGAGGCTGGTGTTGAAAATAGTGAGGGTGAAACTTGGTCTTGGAAAGAGGAGTTGTTGGGGCCTGGTCCTGTGGTAGGAGAGGCCTGGTTCTAGGGGGAAGTAGAGGTGGCCTGATCCTGAAGGGTTGATCCTGAAGGTTGGTTCTGGGGGAGGTTGGTAGAGGGTTCGGGGAACTGGGCAAACCTCAAGTAAGCTCACACCTGGGACTGCAGTCTCCATCCTTGTCAACAAAGAAGACAAGTAGGGACATTGGGGAATTCACATCTAAACAAGGATGGCCTAGAAGAAGAGGGGGAGCCCAAGCAACATAAAGCACTTCCTTTTCCATGTTATATTCCCTGTGTAGCCCTCTCACTGGCATACCTGTAAACCCAGCTAGGAATCATAATGGAGAATTCCTCAGGGATTGTGGATAATGGAGTTAGGTTTGTATGGGCTGCATGACTGGAAACAGAAGGGAAATGTCTAAATCCTATTGAGAAGTTGTAATTGAATAGCTGGTGGCCTCTGCACACAATGGCTCTTCATCGCTTGTTGGAAATGGTCTCAAAAATTCAAGGTTGCATAGAGCAAACACAACTAGCTGTAGACCTGTGGAGTATCATTTGCTTTAAAAAATTGGGGGGGAAGGGGAGAAAACACACTTACAAGCTTGTTTCTACACAAATCATCTTGGAAGAACCCAAAGGTGGACACTATTATAGTGCTGTATTCCCCTGGGAAGAGTGGCCCAGGTGGGTCTGAAGCCAGGAAGGTCAGAAGACTATCCTGGGGACCATGCAGCCAAGGTCAGTAGCTTGAAACCTCCACCATTTCCTTCTCCCATCTGTGTGTTGGTCGGCAGCCTGGGCCTCTTGACACAGTGATGTCAGCATCCTTAGGGTTAAGGCACAAGCCTAATACACAAACACATTCAAGTCTTTGCTTATGTGGCTCATGTCCCTTTGGTCAAAGAGTTCATACAAACGGGCTCAAGTTCCTTAACAGGAATAGAGTCCACTTCACAATGGCAGAGTACAGTGGTTTCAGTTTCCTTCTACCTCATCGTGGGGGAGTGGACGGTGAGAGAGGCACTTTTCTGTTAAGCCTTTTGTAGTATTTGAATATGAGTCATGTCAACACTTACTACTCAAATAAGAACTAAATTTCAGTACATTCTCAGAGAGTAAATTTCAAAATAATCATTTTGTTGGAGGAGATGAAGGCAGAGGAGGAGGAGAGAGGGGTCACGGAGGTGAGACAGATTGGCTGTGAGTTGATAACTGCTGAAACAGGGTCTGGAAGGTATGAGTGCTTAGCACTCTTGTACTTCATGCATGTTAGATGTCCTGCAACAGAATTTTTTTTTTTTATAAAATAAAAAGGGCTAATACCACCACAAACTCAAAGGTAGCTTGTTTGCTTTATTCACTGTGAGGTTCTCAGTCAGCAGTAGGTAGTGGTGAGGCTCTGCCAGCAGCCTTCTCGAAGGTTCTGCTATCAGCAGGTCATGTGGGCCATCGGCCACCCTGGTGTCAAGTTGCAGGGAGGAAAGGAAGCGAGGAGGCAACCAGAAGTCCAAAGCTTGGCTGGTAGCGATGGTAACTGTGGAGCCGCAAGATATTTGACTGCTTGAGAAATACATTACTGCTGAGGAAGGAGACCCAGAGGGAGCCTGTCCAAGGGTTCCAGACTAAAATGATAGCATGTACGGCCCACCTGAAGGAAAAGAGCTCTGTGACAAAGTGTGCACTTTCTCACCTTTTCCTTTATCAGTGACTCAGTGTAGCCACTTGTGTATCCAGGCCATACCCCAGGGTGGGCCTCCTGCCGCCCATGAGGCCTGGAGGGTCTCCTCTCCTATGGCAGCTGAGACATCTAGCACCCCAGGCAAGCCCTTCTGTGCTCAGATGGGACTTGCACCATCTCCACTGGTATTTGGAATTCCTAGAGAACCTCAGGATTTTCTCCTCAGTTCCAAATATCTGTTTCACCAGAGGCTGTGCACTGTGAGGCAGGCACATGCCCCCTCATGAGCCTGGAAGTGCCCGTGTGTCGCTTCTCCTCCTGAGGCCACTGCTGGGCAGAGAGCAGGGGAGGTGACCAGGCATACTCCAGCCCTCCAGGTGTTCCCTGCCCCAACCCAGGTCATATTGGGAACACTCCTGCTTAGGATATCCCATGGCCCTCTTCCCTGAAGAATTGCTATGCTGTATATAATTGCTTGCCACTAGCTTCCAGTGCTAAAGAGCTACTGTTAAGCTTTCAGGTGTGGCAGTGATATAGTGGTTATATCCTGTGTCATCTTTTAATTGCAGGATAATGTATCAACTGAACTATGAACAAGCGTGTATATGTTTATGTGGGTGGCGTGTGCAGTTGGTGAAGTTTTGACAGGGAAAATGCCAGTGTTGCCTGCCTGCACATAAAGAAATGAACAACAGCAAGTCTTTTAGTATGTTCTTTAAAAAGGAAACATTTTTTTTAGTAACACACAAACATCTGTAGATGAGATGAGATGAGATAATGTATTAGATTTGCTTTGAAATAGTCCGGGGATGAGGGAAGGTACAGGTTAAATAAGAGTGTTCACAAATCAATAATTATTGAAACTGGATAATGTTTACATAAAGGTTCTGTTTTCTCCCTGCCTCCTCCTCCTCTTTCCCTCCTCTTCTCAATCTCTCTCTTCCTCTCTCTCTCTCTCTCTCTCACATTGAAAATTTCCATGTTAATAATTTTCACTGTGGAGACCCAGCTTCACCTCAGTCCAGTGACTCAGAGTTACGAGATCAGAGCTGAAGGGAGCATGACGATATCTCTTTGGCACTTGGAAATTAAGAATCTGGGAATCTTAGGGATCAAATAAGTGAATAATTTATTTTTAAGTGAGTTTTTACATACCTTTTCCTCTGTGTAACTGGAAATTCCCTGCAGATGCTGGGTTCAGCTCATGACTGCATCCTTACTCCTCAGCAGAGTGTCTGGCACACAGTAGGTGCTTATATGTGTTTGTCAAGCCAAAGAGAGCTTGGCTGTTTTATCATAGGCCTAACATGACACAGGGACACAGACAGTGTCAGGGCTGACATCAAATCTACCCGCTTTCTTTCTTTTTGTAGCTGCTTCTAAATAATACATTATTCAAACCCTAAACTATCAGAACTGAGAGAGACTTAGATCCTTTTGTACAAATTCTCATGTTATAGGGAGAAAGTGACAGTCCAGACAAGGTAGCGCCCTTTTCAAGGTCACATAGCTGTAGGGACAGAGTGGAAGCTGGAATTCAGCCTGGTGAGCCCAATGTGGTCTTGTTTGGTTACACAATCCAGCCCCATGGCTGTGAATACAACACATGCAAGAAATCCTACTCTCACAGGTGAAGGAAAGAACTTCAAAGAAGCGAATATCATTTTCCTGTGATTTTGGGTCATGGTGACTCCTCAGCTCTCTCAAGAACAGTGTTTTCTACATTGGACTGTGTCACATACTTCCAGAAAACTTAAAATTCAAAAAACCTTAATTTTCAAAACAAACAGAATGGGAATTATTTTCATTAGAAGGGCTTTGGTGAATTTTTTTTAAAAAGGGGGTGAACTCTGTCAAGGTTCTCTGCCATGTGAGTCTGTTTTCAACAATTTCATCTATATCCAGCTTGATGGGAGCAAAATGACTGAATATAATCAGGACACTCCAAGTCAGGGCTCCCAGTTCTATCCTGTCAAATGTCACAAGAGTACTTTCCACATCCCCAAGCCAAAAAATAAACAAATCAACCCAATAGAGCACACCAAGTATGGAAATAAATGGGATGAAGAAAGCCTCAAGCATTTTGTGAGATGTCTTTTAAAGAACATTGATTTTTATAGTTCTTAAATTAAAATGTTAGAATAACCTTGCCTTATAATTTTGTGGTTAACTCGGAGAAGCATAATTCCAGTGGTCTTTTATGTCACTCATGTTCTTGGGCTTTTCCATGCAAAAGTATTTTTGGCTTTGTCCAAAACCTCTTTCCATCCTCCTACCTAACCTGGGAGGCCAGATTTCTTGGCTGGTAAGAGAATTACTGACACAGCCCCCTTTATATAACTGGAAGAACTGGTGAATAATGGCAAAGAGCAGATGATGGATGTCAAGGATGTCGAGGAGGTGAACAGCAGAGATGGCACGCAACCAAGCGCCCTCTAACCAACGAGACTCTGAAGATTCTCTGTACTGACCTGAACAAAGGTGGGCGAGGGAAACTGGGCAGTGGGTGCTGTTGCCAGAGGTAAGCAGAGAGGATATCTTATGTCAGGCATCAAGGGTTAAGTGTTAAGTCAGAGAACTATGGGCAAGTTTGGGGGGGGGGGTAAAGAAGGAAGCACATTATCTCTACTCAGCCCTGTCTCAAAATAGCTCTCTCTTCCCTGGGGCAGAGACTGTCATCCGGCTCAGCACAGCATCGTGGAGGTGCCTGTGTTCCACTTAGTCAGAATGTCAATATGCTTATTCATCTCTTACACAAAGTCAGTGCTCTCTGGGTGAAGCAAGGCATGATTTAGCAATCCTCAAGATGGTTTGCATGGGATCAGGATGTTCTAGACAGGAGGAACCTTACTGTCTCTCTGGATCAACCTGTCATTTTAGAGATGGATAAACTGAGACTCAGAAGATGAACCTACTTGCATAAGGAATAATCCGGAAGGTGGGGTGAGGCAGAGGGCTCCATCTCTGTGCTTGAGCACACCTCCCTTGTCCTGGGAATGCTGCTATTCTCAACTGAAAAATAAATGAAACACCCATGCTTCTGTTGTTAAAGACATGATTTCCAAGCCTTCTGGAGTTAGCCATCAATTCTTTCATAGGCGGTTCTTATTAAGCCCTTTCATTGTGTGTGTCTCTTGAACTTCCTCTTCTATCTTTCTAGTCCAGACAGCTGTACTTCTTAGGGTCCGTCTAGGGCTGCCCCTGCTGTTTTCCCTGCTGCTGGAGGGGAATGTTACAAATGGGTAATTGAAGTACTTGGGGGGTGGGGGAGCAGTTGCTCTCAGAATCAGCTCAGACAGAAAAGCCCACCAGTCAAGTTGGTTGCTCATTCTGCCAAGGGTTGTGACTTGTCCTCCCTGGGGCCATTTGTGAGATGGCACAGCTCAAACTCTCCTTCCAGCATGCTTCCTGCATGCCATGTGCATCTGCACCCCCTTCGTGCACCCCACACAGTCTGGGCTCTGTCAAGAGCTGGAGGAGGCACAGAGGTCCGATCAGGGCTCTGTGAAAGACTGTTGAAAGGTTGGCAAAAGAATGGGGGGTGTAGGAACATGGACAAGGGGGTCCAACGTGCTGTTTGAAAAGGGCCTAGTTCCCTCTAGCTTGAAATAGTGCTGCTTCGGGTTATTGCTCTCCAAGACTTTATGTCAGAGGCAGAAGAGAAATGAAGCACTAAGAGGCAGGAAATTGAATTTCAGCTCCTTCCATTTCTCTGTGATTGTCATCTCTTAAGTGTTTCCATTTATTTCTTGCACGAGACACTTGAGTTGAACTTATCACGGCTCTTAGATGGAAATGGTCCCTAGTGTTCCTCACATGTGGGATTTATCTCTTCCAGCTAGACTCCAACCTACTCCCTATAAGACCCAGGACTTTGTAATCCCCACAGGTCCCTATCAGACTGTGACACACAGCAGGGACTTAATAAATATTTAATACCTCCCCACTGGTCAGTAGCACAGAGACTCACTTTGTGTTAAAGGCAAATCATGTCATACAAGACCTCATTTTACTCATGAGAAAGCAAAAGGACAAAGGAAAATGATCATCAAGGGTTCTACACAGTGGATGAAGGAGCCAGACCTGAATCCCAGGTCTTCTGAAAATAAACCCA
Source organism: Uropsilus gracilis (assembly GCA_004024945.1). NCBI lineage: Eukaryota > Metazoa > Chordata > Mammalia > Eulipotyphla > Talpidae > Uropsilus > Uropsilus gracilis. The sequence continues at coordinate 13,399 of PVHY01030386.1, forward strand.
GATCTATCCTTCCTTCCTTCCTTCCATCCATCCATCCATCCATCCATCCATCCATCCATCCATCCATCC
>PVHY01030387.1:0-13459 GCA_004024945.1 Uropsilus gracilis
TAAAGATAAATTGCAAAGACAATAGTGCTCAAATATATTCTTGGCTCAAAGGGACATTAGCTTTGGCACTGCCGAACCACTGCATTCAAATAAGCCAGTTTCTGCCTCTCCCAGCACAGCTACTACCACTTTACTGCTAATGAGGCATGACGTACTGGCTCTTTGAGGAGACCCAAAGTCTGGGCCGACTTTGCTTTTCTCCTGCTGAAGAATAGAGGCCCTTTCAGGGTTCAGAAGCAACACTAACATAAAGTTGGGACTCCCCTTTTCCTCCTGCAGATCCCTGCTGCACTCCAAAGCGCACCTCACAAGCCCATGACTCTAGTCTGTGTCCCCATGTAAGTTAGCACACTGCGTGGCTAGCCATTGAGCAGCCATCGAATCCACCTTATCAAGTTAAGGAGATCCCTTCTCTGGCAGTGGCCTCAGTGGCCGCAGACACATGCCTTTTACACATCCAATCTGCACATTATCACTTGGTACTGGCACCATTTAAGATGTGTTAATTCTGCTTTTTCCAACTGCTTGCTAGTTTCTTGATGACGGAATTCTTGGCTAGGTATCACACATTACTGAACATATGCTGGGTCCACATAAATGTCTGACTTTCTTCTGCAAAATAATTCCCACATTGAAATAACTGAGACCTGACAAATCCCAAAGTAGATATAACCTTTCCAATGCTTCCACTCAGATTCTTAAATTCATAAACCCTGATCAGCCAAGGAGCGAGAGTTGCACACTGAATTTTGAGATAGAGGATTTGTACTGTAGGGTAACTTGGAGATCTTGTGAGTTCACTTCCAGGCCACAGCAACAACTAGTTGCATGAATAGTTTTTGGTTTCCCAGTGCATACTGAAGTCACATTTACACTATATACTGTAGTCTATTAAGGATGCATCTACCTTCCAACTCTAACAGCTTTTATGCTTGCTTATATGTATTTTTAAATCATCTAGCACAGGCCCCATCCCAGTTCTATGAGTGAAACTCTCCAGGGATACCAGATCAATGATTTTATTTTTGAAAGCACCATTGTTTATTTTAATGTGTAGCCATGGTTAAGAATGTTTTACTGACAGTCTTAAAAGAAGAAGGACCAGCCTGTGTACAGTACAGATTTGGCCTCAGCTTCTCATTTAGGCAGGGTTTCAAAGTCCATGGGAGACCAGCTGTCAAAGCAGATCAAGTTCACTGGGAAGGTGATCAAGTCCACCTTGCCAGGAGAACAGATTCCCAATATAATCCTGTTGCTTCCAGTGGATTCCAGATGCACATTGCAACCACAATCCCCAGGTCCACAGGAGACACTAATGAAAACCAACTTGATGAGTCATGTACAACGTTGTAGGTCCTGTGCTAAGTGTTCTAGCATAAATCTCACTTTAGTTGCACTTAGGAAAAAGCAATGGCACTAATAAGCATGTTGATGAAGGGCACGGTATCAATAAATTGTAAACCAAAAAATCTAACTCATGTTGGTCCAATTGCCAAGTCCTCATTCTTAACCTCTAATAAAAAGCTTTTCCGCAGCAGGAGCGCTCACAAAGTCTCAAAGGAAACTATTATTTGAAGCAATGAACTTTCAGAATTCTCCATGGATGAGGTGTGAACTTAAGTCTTCAGCAAGTCTTAATTCTAGCTATTATCAGGACCAGACAGGATGGAATGGGACAGAGGTAACATGGCAGGGCCTGGGTTGGGCAGGGAAAATGGTCACAAAGGGAGACTGATATATACATGTCCACATATATAAGTAGATACATGATCAATCCCATTCACCAAAGAAGTATGTCTCTGGCTACTGAGTGAACTGTGTTTATTTTTAGTCTTGTGGGCTCGGTATCTCTGCAGCTAGGACTCTGGACATGGAGCCACAGGAAGTGGCTGGCAGTTTGGTGACTGCCACTTGCTAAGTACACAGAAGTCACAGGTTGTCCACAATCCAGATTGATCTGTGAAACCATATTCCAGGTGCCTGGAGGCTGCTCCTCCCTCTACTCCATTTCCTCAGAGTTAAAGAAAGAAATAAGCACCCACTGCATTCTTGCAGGAACTTCGAATCCCTCCTCTATCCTTTGTTCTCTTCCCTGGAGTCTTACACCAACTACCTCATGTTTTCAGTTCTGACATCCCACTCCTCCTCTTAAGGCTTTAGAGCTTAGCTTCTCCATCTCAAGTATTCTATTCACTTGGGTGACAGCACAGACCTTATTGATGGTCAAGAAAACTTCCTCAGGTTGTGTGGGGAACAGCACAGTTCTCCCATTATCCGCTGGCACATATTGGACATTACCATTCAAAGACACTGCACTTCTGATAGTCTTAAGATAAAATATCCACCATGATTACAAATGTCCTTTTTTTTCTCTCTTTGCACCTTCTACACATCTACACTGATTTCTGGAACTTTAGTTTCTTTTTTGCCCCTTCATGAGGACTCTCTAGACTTGGTCTCCCCTCCCTATCTACTCAGCCACCATGATCCTCTACTGGATAGGCTTAAAACTCCATAACCTGATGGCCTTCTCATCTCAGTGCCCACAAATAAGAAAACCTCAAAGTCCTTTCAGCTCGACTCTACACTCCGTAGAGTGTGTATTCTCTGTAGAGTGTAGAGTGTGTATTCTAGCTGGGTCAATAGATGCAGTGAGGGAAATTCACAATGATTGGTACATTCGAGATGTCATTTAAGTTCATGATTTCCACTATACTTCATAGCTACTTCTATATAGCTTTCCTGCAATTAAACAGCAGCTCCTTTAAACTTTCCTCATTTTATTCATAGCATTTTTCACGATCAGGAAGGACACATTACATATTTGCACTTCCCCAGTGGAATTTAACCTTCATGAGAGTAGTTACCTGGTTTTATTGTCCTCCATTCCAGAGGACACACATTTTTAAAAAATAAATGAATAAGCATTTAGGCTTTCCCCAACAGGTATGGGTTAGATGCTCCATTACATCTTTCCTAACATGAGCACGTACTGACTCTACCCTAGTCCCCATCACATTATATTGTATTGTCTTTACAGATTTTTCTTGGTGGGGGCAGTGTCAAGTCTGAATCTCCAGCTGCATGCCTTGCACATAGTAGATACTCATTGTTTTTAAGTGATTACATTTAAATATTTGTTTTCCTTAAGGCATTTTACAGAATGTAACTAGTCCAGGTCTATGGATGGAGAATGCATAATATATATTCTGAGACAGAGAGTAAATGAGATTTTTCACTTCTTTTAACCACAGCTTGAGACATTAGAGAAAAATATAGAAAAATAATCTAAATTTAGTTCATAAATTTTTAACAGCATCCTAAGCAAACATTTCATTATAAAATAAATGAAATTGGTATTTTCTCATAATTAGCAGTCTAACATTATTATCTGGTTTAGGCAAGTGAGTAAACAGCTATTAAGAAAGATGGGTTCATTTCAGGAGCAAACAGTATCCAAAAGAAAAGTAGGGCAGCTGCTAATCTCGTGTCCTTAGTCAAATGGTAGACTGCAAAGAGGAAAAAAAAAACACATAATTTTAGGGAACTTCATTGAGAACAACTACAAACCAAACGAGTCCAAAGAGAACAGGCTGCAGAACACAGGATGGCATTTTATAAGGGAGAAAAATAAACAAACAAATGTCTTATTATTTTAAGACCTCTGCAATAAGAAAACAACTGTTTGATGAGATAAACAAAGCAAAAACTTCAGGGTTCCCAGAAGAGAAGGGGCATTTCCCTTGGGTAAGATGGCTCAACCATATGGTATGATAAATGGAAAGGAGAATTCTAGTGATGACAATGGAATACTACTGAGCGAGCAAAACAACATACACCCATGCCATGGTGGCAACATGGAGGAGCTGGAAAGGATTATGATAATCAAAGTTGTCAGAATGAGGAAGACAAATACCAGATGGTGGTACTTCGCAGTGGAATTTAGAAAAGTCAAACAAAGCATCAGATAAAAGCAAACGTGAATAACCCTTGAAAGCTGATTATAGAACTGATGAATCCAGGGGTGGGGGAGAAAGGGGCAAGAACAAAGTGAGGAGGGTGCACAATAGACTATGATGGAGGGCGATAGGTGCTTTGGTGGAAGGCATACTATTTGAACGCATAAAAGTGGAATCCTTCACTCCCAGAATACAAACAACCATGTAAGCCAACATTACAGCAATGGGGACAGGGGGGTTGGGGATGGAATAGAAGTGCATACAGATGTTGATTGTAAAGGCAATATACCTGAAAACTATTATTGTCTGGGTTTTGAGTATTTATTACTTGAATAAGTGTAGTCAGTACTTTTTTTTCCTAAAAGCAATTATAGGTGCTACCTAGGCACCTAAGTATAGAACTGTTTCGTATAGAGGTGTGAGGTATAGAGGTGTGAGGCAAGTGCTAAGACCAATAAAATCAAAAATTATTGACACATAAGCCAAAAATACACAAAATAAACTGCCTCTTATAAATGACTGCAATGTTCAAGACATTTTCCGTTATCTTGTCAACACATCAAGCCCTGCCTTAATTAATCTGTTTATTTCATACAATAGTTCCCCCAACACACACAGGAATGTCTCAAAATATTTAGAACACAGAAAGTGTCATTCAGAAGAGACTGTTTCAAAACGTGTCATTCTCATTTCCTGAATTTCCACATTGTATCACAAGGACTCACTGAACAAGTGCCAAAGGAACTCCTTAAATCGTGAAATAATTAGAGACTGGACAATATTTTGTCCCTATCATTTCTCTCTACAGACATGTGAAGTTTTATAGCCTTCCTATCTAAACTCTTTTCATCTCCTCATTTTGTTTCAACCCCTGTTTAGAGAAGATGATTCATGAACTGAAATGAATGTAAGCTAGTATTACTTGGACACTTTATTTTTACACTTTGCAATTAGCTGACACTTAATGAATGATTGCTATTAACATAGCAAACTCACAACACCTTCTGCACATTCTCTTACCAAAGAGAAGCAGCTGCATTTAATTTGCAAATACATGACACAGCAAAGCAGATCCTCTAAATCAGCTCTCCCAAATTTTTAAAAACTTTGCCTTAGATTATTATCATACATAAATGTATTAATCCCACTCTATCAGTACCGTAAAAACAAACAAACTGCTTTTTCTGTCTGAGAGCTAGTTCAGCATTACCAACTTGCTCAAACGACATAATAGCTGAAATTGAGAGTATATTTCATACTCATTTTCTGCAAATTCTGTATATGAAAATTTGTTTCCTTCCTAAACTTTCCCTTTCATTCCCAAATGAATAATCATGGTGCCTTTGTGGTGGTTCATGGACATGCACACCATGGTGGAGGGAGGCGGGAATCTTGAGTGCTCCCACAGACACAGTCCCAGCCAAGGTTAACTACAGCAAGGGTGGGTCCTCTTGTTTTGGCTCTCAAATTTCTTGCATCTAATTAGCACCACACTTCTGTTATTGTTGGTTCTGTTTCTCTGCTTAGAGCAGCCCCAGAACATATCCAGAAGAAGGGCTTTCTACTGTCGGGAAGTTCAAGGAGGCTATGAAACACTTGTCACCTTGTTTAGACGTGAGTTATACCATTAGCCCAATGCAAATTTATCTATATTTTCTATATTAAATAAAGCATTTTAAGCAGAAACACATGAAACAACTGAGTTGATGGCTGATGAAGCTAGAACCACAGGCTACTAGCGTTCTAACCTTGTCTTTTCTCCTACAGCAACACACAAGCAGTTGCTGACTCAGTGTTTAGGGTGACTTCACAGAACATCAGCTGTGAGCATCAGCTGTGCTATGCCTGGTTGAAAGTGCCCCCATCTGTGACTCTTCCACAAAACAATCCCACTCTCTTCCTAACTCTACACACCTTATTCACCACCCATATTTCTCATTAAACTTTGAACTTTGCTCTGTAATGTGTAACGTATGTTCTAGCTTCTGAACACTATCTGACAAAAGTCAACCTGAACTGAGTACAGAGGCTGGGGGTGGAGGAGTGGCTACTCTCCTAACACATGACCATGGTCAGGGCACATGAGAGGAAGGTGGGGACAGAAGTCAGCTTTGGTGCCTCCCTTCATCCGGGTGAGAAGCAAGGCAGTTCCTAAGCCTCACAAGACATTGAGGGAGGGTCACACAGCTTCCTCAACACGCAGGGCTGGCTCTGCGGGCTGGCCACCTGGGCTGCAGCTATTCTGATGCTGCCATCTTGAAATCCTTAGCTTTTGAACAAGGACATCTGCATTTTTATTTTGCACAGAGTTCTACATATTACATAGCTGGTCCTGTTCAGAGGATTTCTATGTTGCTTCTCAGCTGGAGAAAGGAGGTCTTTCCTCTGCCTGCAGAGGAGGGCAGCACCTGTCAGCTAGAAAAGGAACAGAGGGTCCTTCCAAGGAGCAGCGAGGGGGAGCCATGTCTGCAAGTCTCCAGAGCTCCTCAAACATTACGACCTCTACTAAAAGGCTGGTGACAAGAAACAGCAACTTCCTGCCAAGCCAAGGTGTTTGAAGGTTCAAATAAGAGACCCAGATACACATTAAGAGGAGACCTCAGCTATTTTCCCACTAATTCTTAGGCAAGTTCTTCAAACTCAACTATACCCACAATGCAGTTTTTTGTTACATGTTCCAGGGTCACATCAGCCTAACCTAAAAATAAGGATACCTGCTACACTGACTAGTTTTAAATCTTACTTAGTAAAAGTTTTTCTCCACACAAAAAGCATCTCCTTTTGTTAAAACTCTGACACAAGCTTGTGTTAAAACTCCCACACAAGCAAAACACTTAATTCAACAAAAATGCTATTTCTACCTCATTAGGCTGACATCAAAGTGAAGTGGATAGTTTTTAAAATAAATTGGTTTAATTTACTCCTAGATGAGAAGAAACCAGGCTCTCTTCTACCTCAAACATAATGACCAACTGTCCTGCCCCCTCAAAAAAGTGACCAAGTTAGGCTGGGCATGGTGGCACATGCCTGTATGTAGCAATCTAGGAAGCCACAGCCGGAACTGGTGATGGCAGTTCGAGTCCCACTCGGGGCAACGTAGAGAGACCTAGTTCCAAAAAAATAGCTGGGCATTGTGGTGCATGCCTATAATCCCAGTTACCTGGGAAGCTGAGGCTGGGGTTCACTTCAGTCCGTGGTACTCCAGGGCAACATGAGCCTGCAGTTCCACGGGCAAAAATAGCAAGACCTAATCTCAAAAAAAAAGTGGCCAAGTTAGTGTAGAAGCGACCATTTAAACCTTGATATTTCTATTGGTTCAGCTCCTGGTGGTCTCTTGGGCAGCTGGGACTGTCATGGGTACATGCGGGAAGCTGTGAGCCAGCTCTGCAGGGTGGCAGCTGTGCACAGGGCACTGAAGCTGAGAGTGTCAGCTTCTCTGTTGCTCTCAGTGCTCCCAAGGTTTCTCAGTCTGAGATATAGACCCTGAGTTCTCTGTCTCTCATCCTTTGTCTTGTCCCACTCTGCTCCACAGCCCTGGGCCCAGACTAGACTGCTGACACAGCCCCCAGGCAGTTTTCTTTTCTTTATTTTTGAGACTAGGTCTCACTATTTTTGTCCATGGAACTGCAGGCTCACGTTGCCCGTGGTACCACGGACTCAAGCAATCCCCAGCCTCAGCTTCCCAGGTATCTAGGATTACAGGTGTGTGCCACCACATCCATCTATTTTTTTGGGATTAAGTCTTGCTGTGTTGCCTGGGGCGGGACTTGAACCACAATCCTTAGATCCCACCTTGACTCCATAAGCTGTCACTTACAGGCACACACCACCGTGCCGGCTCCCCAGGCAGTTTTCATCCCAGGTGAACATCAACCCAGAGGTGATGAACCAGAGCATTGTTTTATATAGTTTCATCGCATTGTTTCATCAAAAGCTGACATTCTCTCTCCATAGTCCCACACTTGAATATAAGCTCACTCCCCCTTCTAAAGTTCCTACTATGTCGCCACATTTTTCTCACTCTCCTGACACTGAAATTGGTTGTTGTTCTTGCTTTTCTGCTGCTGCTCTGGGTGTTGTTCTTGCTTTTCTGCTGCTGCTCTGGGTGGGGGGGGGCAGGGGGGAGGGTGTCTGTGTGTGGTTGGAGCATGTGTATGGTATAGTGATGGGAATATTCTCTGAAGCAAAATGTCTCCTCAGTCATAGCTCAACTCATATCCATCCCTTTATGAACTCTTCCCAACTCCTTGAAACCATTGCATAATAGAAACAAGACAAAACTGTGTCAACTAAATTAGCCTAAACACAGCAGCATGAAAACTCCAAAGACGGATGAAAAGTCAATCATCAATGGAGATTAGGCTCCTTTTCAAATCAATTTCCATGACTAAAGAAGAAAAAATTGGAATTTAGAAAAAAACTATTGATTTTTAAAATAGGAGTCATCTTTCACTAAATCACTTGAACAACATATTTTCAGCAACACATTGCATTAGCCAATGCATAGGAACATTTACATTCTTCATAGCTATCGAAATTCTAAAAGTATTCCAGTAAATCATACTTACTGACTCACAAAGAACGACTCACGTAGACACCAATTTTTTTTCCTAATAATTTTAAGGAAAAAAACTTTTTTTTACTACTAAGAAGTACCTACATGGCCAAGTTTGTTAGCTGTTATAGTAATGGTATGTTGAGTGCTTCATAAACGAATGCTATTGTTATATGATTTTAGTACTTTTCATACTGCAACTGCAGACTTTCCCCAATATACATCTGACTCGTGGTCACAGGTCACCCAGTCATGTCAGGTATTTGTGTTGAAAGGAGGCAGAGAGATAGTCTGAACCCCAAGGATCACTGAACGTAAGGCAGTGTTTGCCTACGTGCCAGCATAAAAATCTTCATGTCTACCCTGCCACAAAACTACAAATCATATAAAAAGCATAGAAAACATGAGTGCTCCTAATTACACTAAAATTGAAAACAAAATACTATTTCTTTCTGGCAACTATGAAGATTTTCAATAACCTCCAAGCAAATCATACTTTCTGTACAGGTACTTAAAAGACTCCATTATCTTGCCCAATCTGCCTTTCGTCTTTCCTGCTTAAAACAGAATCTTTACTCTCTGACACTACTTAAATGTTTTCAGTAATGTCTCTTTCTATCTGGAATAGAGTTTAGGAAACACCTCCCACGAGCACTTAGGAAACCATAAAATATTTGAAATAATATTATCTGAAACAGCTTCACAAACTCTGGGATTCTCAATCCCTTAAGGCTGAGCATTTCTGAGAATTCAAATTACACTCTACAGTAAATTTTATAAAAATGCAAGTTAGGTCCTCTCATTCTTCAGTGACAACCCACACCTCATAAACAAGTTCTACAGCTTTTAAAATTCAGTATATTTTGTGCATGATCTTGTTTTTGCCTAACTTTTTAACTTTGAGAACTTACCTGTGAACATACATCTCTATACTCCTTACACTGACTATTCCAAAACCACTTGCATTTTCCTCAAGATCCCTGTTACCTTTCTTCTTTTCTAGTATTAATTTAGACCATAGTTTCTCAATTGTAGCAACTGATACAAGTCAGAAAAGGAAACTTTGAAACAGAAGTAGCTGAAGTCTCCAGAAGAGGCTTCACTAGGCAGGCAGAGCTCCACCAGGGTAGAGGGTCCCTCACAGCCTTCCAGCCTAGAGACTCCTCGTCTGTGGAGCGAACCTTGGTGATGCCAAAGATTCCTGACACTTTGCAAATAGTCTAGCAGCTGCATCACACTGCAATTAAAATGCTCTAAAAATACACAGAGAATATTCATGAAGGCTTGTCTCACTGTGCAAAGGCTGGTGCTCTCCCTGACTTTGAAAAAACTGAAACAAAAGCTGAGGCTAATTTTTTAATTCTGAAAAACTGTACAGAGTTATAGAAAAAACAAATACATAATTTAGCACCATTTTCTCCACAAAGTGATTTCTAGTTTAGATTAAACTAATTCCTCTTCTAGAAAGCAGCCCTGGAGGAATGTCAGTCACCACAGTCAGGCTTAACATGTGCTCTCGAGAAAAACCAGTGACTTCCAGACTGGAAATAAACACCTCAACTAAATAAGAGAAATAGAATAAAACAAGACAAAGAAGTAGTTCTCCAACTGTATTGTGATCTACACAAAACTTTAGGTTACACTTTCCTTGGAAGAAAAGTTTTCAAGGTGTTTGAAATAGCTATGGTGATTCCCCCAAAGATTTCTCATCCATAAAAATCAACAAGCTGTACTAATTCCCTCTAGATATTCATTCTAAAGTACTATACTGACTCTGCATGTACATGTTTTTAACCATAAAGCATGATGAATATATGACCCTTTTATGAAGTCTAATAAAACTGACAAAGTAGTATCATATATTACATACATTGGGAGAAATTGCGGTTACAGACATTCACAATAGACTACAAAACCACAAAACCAAGCCAAAAGTTACTGATGACTCACCAAAAGTCATCAATTAAAGTAATCAAGTACTTTAACCCATATCAAGTAATCTTCTGGACTCACTTAGGAACCAAATATCACAAAGCAAAATACCCACATTCACTGAACACCAGAAAGACACCTGTGGGACTTTTGGCATCTAGGGAAAGGCCATAAAGCAAACAACACATGATCTAGGTCTTGTAGATCAAGGCATTGCAGTAACAAAACGAGGATGTTTACTAAAGCAGAAAGTTTTCTCTTTGTTCTCCTGACTCAGCTTAACATTTTCAAGACTAGAAGGTAAGTACTAGCCTCAGAAATAAAGCTGATAGACCAGCCACTGGCTTTTCTCATGAAACTACTTTCTAGAACAGAACACAGCACAGGTGGACAGTGATGGCAAAAGGGCTGGAGGAGGCGGCTTCAGTTTCACAGTGTGTGTTTTTCCATAGAACCAAGTGACTGTACACTGTGTCTGGTTGTTGCATTTAATCCTTTAGTAAACCTCTCCAGTTGCAGAAGTGTTAGGGCACACAGTCATAGTGCTGCCAGCCAGGACACTGCATTATTCACAGAAAGCTGAAATTATTTCCCTAACTTCTCTCCTCCTAATCTGCAACTACAGTAGTATGCTATGATTTCAGTGTGTTCCCTTAAGTTTTCCATTAAAGGAGAGAAAATGGTATTTAAGGTCAAGGGAAAGTGATAATACAGTAGATACAACAACAGCTAAACCCAAAATTTATTTCAACAAGAAGAAGTGATGTCTAAATACTTCTTTTTATTCCACTTTTCAGATCACTCTTTGAAAAGAGGGGTTCATTAAATTTAAAAAAATCAATAAGGACTTTCCCCTACTTCTTTATCCTAGATTTCTTTATCCTAGAAATCTTTATCTCATTTCTTTATGCAGAGAGATTCAACAGATGAATATATCCTTGCTTTCTGCAACTGGATTTCCTATTATGCTGATTGAGGTAAATTTTCTCTACCTGTGATGGATCAGGCTACTCATACTTCAGAAGCATGAATGTATCTAGTAAGACATAATACAGTTGTCTGTTTTTTTTTTATTATCCCTAAAAAAGAAATGCATTGGGAGAAGTGTGGGAAATAAAACCAAACTCTGCTGTCAACAACTTTGATGAAAAATTCTATCAGCTATACAAGGATTTATGAATAAATATTAAACATTTGATTTTTACATAGTAATTTTTGAGGAGCAATTGGTTTAAATAAATATGGTGAGGTCATTATAAAGAAATGAGCCTTTACTAGAAAATGTGATGCCAGGAACTACACAAAATATTATTTACATTAAAGCATATAGTATCATGTAATTATAATTATTATTACATTATGCAGTAACTAATAAAATGATTAACTTTCTTAGAAGGATGGAAACCTTCATAAGCCTTAAGATGGCTGATAAGATGAGACAGTCTTCAAGGGGCTGCCATGTTCCCCATAAAGGACTCTCTGTGGGCATCTTGAGGCTGGCAGAGGTCCCAAAATCTGGAAGTGTTTTACCCCCAACACATCAACTGCTAGCAATTTCTGAGTCTGTTTTGCCTCTGCCCATGACAAGATTCAACTTGTTCCAAAATTCCACTAAATATGTTTCTTTTATGTTAAAACTCTGCTGTTTCTGGGAAAGCTAAAAGCTAGAATTTTTTACACATGTGGACAAAAGCTATATTTGGACCTTTCAGTCCTTTTACAAAATAGTTTTTATAGAACATCCCCCCTCCTGCTGTAGTTTATTGTGAAAGCGTCACTGTTTCAAAAAACAATTTAAAGTAAACCTTGCTGTTTGACACAATTCCTTTGACTTGAAAGTTCAATAAGGTTTTGCTTTTCAAAAGAAAAACTAAAGTGAAACACTTAATCCAAATTAATTGCAAACTTAAAGTCCTTATGAGAATAGTCATAACACCTATTTACAGACCACACTTTCTATTCTCCATCAATAAACACAACAGGTTGTGTTATTTTTAAAAAGTTATCATCAAGATTTTTATGATGTGGTGCTGTAAATATTTCAGGTTGCATAAAGATAAATGCAATCATTCCATTCGTATATACTTGCATATAAACATTGCATATATTAAAAATCTCTACTTCTGAAATAATGAAACTGATCAAGAGGCAGTAGGATTAATTTTGCAAAGACAGAGATGGGGAAGAGAGTTTTTTAATGTTTTACAACATAACTGATTTTTTTTAGCCTAACTGAAGTATAATTGACAATACCTGTATCTATATTTTAAAAGTTGATAATCATGACATCATTTTAAAATACTGAATCTTTAGAATACCACAAGGGTAAATCATACTTCCTTAGACTCTCTCTGAATTCATGTGAAAGCACTTGGGTTATAAATGAGCTTCTTCAGTAAGATCCCTGTGGAACTACACCAACAACAACACATCAGCCTTACTCATCGACAACAGGCAGACTGAAACCCAGGACAACAGAGACTGTAAACATTAACATTGTGACAACATAGCTCAACCTTAAGGACATTATGCTAATGACAGAGGTCAGAGAGAGCCAAGCACTGTAGGATCTCACTAGTATGTGGAATCTTAGAATATTCATCTAAAATATCTTTTCAACATAGTTCTGGAAGTCCTAGCTAGGACAATAAGACAAGAGAAAGACAAAAGGAATCCGAATAGGGAACGAAGAAATAAAGTTATCATTATACGTGGATGATATGATTCTCTATGTAGAGAACCCAGAAAAATCAACAGAAAAACTGATTGAAATAATAAACCGATTTGGTAAGGTAGCTGGATACAAAATCAACACGCAAAAATCAACAGCATTCACATATGCAAAGAATCAATCAGAAGAAGAAGAAATTAGAAAAAACACCCCATTTACCATTGCACCAAAGAAAATCAAATACTTGGGAATTAACCTAACAAAAGACGTAAAAGACCTATACAAAGAAAACTATAAAACATTCTTAAAAGAAATAGAAGATGATGTAAAAAAATGGAAAGA
>PVHY01030388.1:0-13451 GCA_004024945.1 Uropsilus gracilis
GTTGCCTGGGGTACCACGGACTCAAGCAATTCCCAGCCTCAGCTTCCCAGGTAGCTGGGATTACAGGCGTACGCCACCACGCCCAGCTATTTTTTGGGACTAGGTCTCATTGTGTTGCCGGGACTCGAATCGCGATCCCTAGCCCCAGTCACTTCATAGGCTGAAGCTTACAGGCACGAGCCACCATGCCCGGCTAGTTTCTTCTCTTTTTGCCAATCATTTGAGAACCAAAAGCCTGCAGGTTGTATTAAGAGTAGCTCTGCCTCCCATTCCAGGTGTATTAGAAAACAAGAGAGCTTTCATAAACCTAGAGCAGGAGAAGCTGAGCCCCGGAGAGAGTGAGGGTGACGCTGCTGAGGAATTCTCTCAGACCTAACACGGCCTCTTTATTTTACAGGCTGAAACACTGAGGGGTCCGACCAGGCAGTTACTGGCAGACACCCCAAAGAATCAATAATTACCTTGAGAGACCATAGCTTAGTAACCTAAGAGGTATAATGACTGAAAGAAGAGATCAGTCAGTAGAGACCCAAAAACCACTCCAGAGAAGTCAGGAACAGGGCTGAACTCCTGTCTCCTGACTGAGACCATGCCCATGTCCCTCCATGTTCTGCTAAGTGGGGGTGCTGTAGCTCAGGGACCACACAGCAGAGATTGGGGATACTGGGAAACACAGGCATGCTCAAACAGCAGGAACAGCATGTGGTTTGCTCTGGTTGATACTTTCAACACTAAATCTAATATCAAGTGGTAATGAACTCAGTTCATGTATTTGGGGACATCCAGTTAAGAGAAAAATGTTTTCTCCCCAAATGAATTGTCTTTAATTGCTTTGTTGGATATGCATCTTTCAATAATAAACTTCCTCACATCCTTTTTATGAGCAGCTAGGGATGACTAGATGAAGAACATTTAACAAAAATGGCAGATTCTCATATTCTGCAGCATTTAGTACCATGCACTGAAATGAAATTAAAACTCAGAACTCTGACTATTTTAAGTGGATCTTCTTCATTGAAATTAAGTGAGTTTCCTGGCTTAGCAAGTAGAGTAAGCATAAGGACTGGGACTCAGAGGTAACCTTTCTTACCCTAAATGCCACTGCCTGGCTGCTTCCTGCACTTCTTAAACTGATTCCCAACTGCAGCAAGGAATCAGGATAGCCACATACCACTCACACAAAGCACCTAGCAGTGAATGGGCCATGGCTTCACACAGTGGAAATACTATAGGTGTTATTAGCATATCTGCACATACCAGTGTCTGCACTGGAAGGTCAGGGAAATAAAATCTACACAGAGAACTGGAATCTCACTAGAAAATCAAAGCCCACCCCCACACCCCCAATCTCACATAAACACTCTTCATTTTCAACTTTAAGACTGCACTTTAACTATAAAAGTACACATGAACACTGGGATCGATAAAATTAAGTTAAAGAAGTGTACATGCAGAGCTAGGAGAAACCTTCACTCCTCGGAGCTCTAGCTTCTCTCTAGGGGTAGCACCTATGGTGTGTCTCCTTCTAGAACTCTCTTCTATGCATTTATGTACAGATTTGCACATGCAAATGCACAGCCTTCCTCTCACATAAGTGGAATTTGGTTGTTTTTTTCTCTTGCAACTTGTTTATTAGAACTCTACAATATGTTTTGTAGTAATGTTAATACCCACTTTCTCTCTAATAGTATTCCACAGCAGGGCAGACCAGCTGATTTGATCATTCTGCTGCTGAGTGGCATTAGATTGTGGTGTGGCACCACTGTAAATGAGAACTTGATATGTGCAAGTGCGTGTGCAGATTTGAGTATTTCTCCAGGTGATCCACTTCAGTAGAAGTGGAATTGCTAGGTGAATTCTTAGGTTGTCTCAGTTTTGTCTGAAGGCCCCAAAGTATGAGAAAAATCCAGCTATGAGAAAGATAGATTGCATTGCAATCTA
Source organism: Uropsilus gracilis (assembly GCA_004024945.1). Taxonomy (NCBI): domain Eukaryota; kingdom Metazoa; phylum Chordata; class Mammalia; order Eulipotyphla; family Talpidae; genus Uropsilus; species Uropsilus gracilis. The sequence continues at coordinate 1,942 of PVHY01030388.1, forward strand.
TCTGCCTGTATGAGGAAAAGCTAAGACCTTCTTTAGTTGTGTGGTGGTTTCTACAGACATTGCTGTCATGGCTTCCCCTGTCCTAGCCTCACCCCTGACACTGGCAAGTGGAGGAGTGTTAACAACAACTTGGAGAGCTGGGTTGGGCCCCTGAACCCTGGTGCATGTGTTTCATAGGGCTGCCATGACAGAATGAAGCACCACATTCTTGTCTCACAGTTCCAGGGACTCGGAAAGGACCAGAGGTCTCGAACCAAGATATCATCAAGGTGGTGCTCACTCTGGAGCCTCTGGGAGAGAAGCCATCTTTGCACCTTTCTAGCTGGTAGTACCTGTGGTTTGGCAGATCACAGAACCAACATCCCAGTTTCTGCCTTCGCCCATCTGTCAGTCTCCTCATGAGGATACCAGTTATACTGTGTTAAGAGCCCACCCCATTCTGTATGAACTCATCTAAACCTAATCATGTCAGTAAAAACCCGTTATCCAAATAAGGTCACATCTCCAGGTCATGGGATTAAGATTTCCACAGATTTTTTTCTTGGGAGGAAATTTTTTCCCCATGTTTGTCATTATTGAGTTTTACAAATTTGACCAGCCCTGTGTTCCAGGAGTGCAGGTCTTCAACCCAGGAAAAACATGACATTGCTTCAGAGAAAGTGGAGACCAGTGGGCCAAGCACTGACCAGCGACTTTCAGTGAGATAGGAATTGGAGTAACCGGAGGGGGAAAAAGGGTAAGGGGGCTGGGTGGCAGTTTGGGGATGCAGTGTGGCGGGGAGGACATACCTATGGGGAACTATAACCACAGAAATATGACCGATGTTGTATGAAACTGAAAAATGAAAAAAATTATCATTAAAAATTTGACTTATATGATGGATATAGGAAAAAAACAAACCAATAAGAAAAATTAGAAACAACCAACAGAATGGAACCATAGAGCGAGAGAGGGAGAGGAGGAAGAAAACAAGGGAGGCGGAGGGCACAAAGATTAAGATGCTTAATGAGTGTTAAGGAAATGGGAAAATCCCAGGGTACACAATGATAGTATATATATATATATACACACATATATGTATATAAAAAAAATTTCACCAGCCCGATGACCTACAAATATCTCCTTGATTTGTTCTTTTCTTCCTTGATTCCCAGAGTGTGTGGCCATTGTTCATGTTTGTGGATGATTCGTGTTTCGTATTGTGAATTGCCTGCTTGTAAGGGTCATTCAGTCTATTAAATTATTTCTATTTTCCTTTCTTTTTTTTTTGAGACTAGGTCTTGCTCCGTTGCCCAGGGTAGTCCCGATCCCACAGACTCAAGCGATCCCCAGCCTCAGCTCCCAGGTAGCTGGATTACAGGCATCTGCCATTGTGCTGGGCTGCTTTTTCGAGAACCAGGTCTTACTATCTTGCCTGGGGTAGCCACGAACTCAAGCGATCCCAGGCCTCTTGCCTCCCAGCACTTGGATTACAGGCACACACCACCACACCCGGCTTCTGCTTCTATTTCTCTTGATGATTTTTCTGTAATCTGAAGTATAATCTGGATATGGGGTTTCATTCACAATACTGTGAATTTAGGAACTAGGGATTAATCAGAATATAAAAGATCAAATTGGTGACCATGTTTTAAAATCATTATCCTAATACCATACCATGTGTAAGACCCAGTGTGTGAATCACTCTTTGATCATTCAGGCCGCTGCTAGTTTGCTTTCTCAGTTCATGGGCATAGAGAGCTATCCTGGAGCTTTGTCCTTCATTTAAGCATTAGCAAATTGAGAGGATAAGCTCCACCCCATTCTGCAAATCAGTCCAATTAGCAACTTCCTTAAGGAATTACAGGAGTTGCCAGACACGGTGGCTCGTGCCTGTAAGCTTCAGCCTATGAAGTGGCCGGGCTAGGGATCGCGGTTCAAGTCCCGCCTGGGGCCCATAGTGAGACCTAGTTCCAAAAACATATAGCTGGGTGTGGTGGTGCGTGTCTGTAATCCCAGCTACCTGGGAAGCTGAGGCTGGGGATTGTTTGAGTCTGTGGTACCCCGGGTAACGTGAGCCTGCAGTTCCAAGGGGAAAAATAGCGAGACCTAGTCTCCAAAAAAAAAAAAAAAAGGAAAAAAATTACAGGAGTAGGAGGTGACTGAATTCCAAACTACAAACAGTGAAGGTGGCTTATAATCCTCAGAGGAAATGTTCGGTTCTCCTTGGGGTGGTGCAATCCTGGCAACAGGAGGAAACAAAGCAAAGGGATAAACTTCAAAACTTGACCTTCAACCTGGAAGTTCTTTCAGTCATCTTAAACTCACATCTAAGTCAGAAATGGCAATTTGAGTGGTTATTTCCCACTTTGCTCCTCTCTGTCTTACTATTGGTATGCTTTGCCTAAAGAAGAAACACAGAGGCTGGGTATGGTGGCGCACGCCTGTAATCCCAGCTACTTGGGAGGCTGAGGATGGGGATCACTTGAGTCTGTGGGTTTAAGGCCACCCTGGGCAACATAGCGAGACCTAGTCCCAAAACAAAAAACAAACAAAAGAGTCACAGACATTTCTGGTTCATAAGAGACTAGTTAAACAAAACGAGACTTGAGGTATTAGTGCAGCTATTTATAAAGGTCCAGTTATGGATACAACCTAAGTTTCAACAAGACAGAGGTGTGGCTACAGAATAGGTGGTATGGGCCGGGCATGGTGGCACCTGCCTGTAAGTGGCAGTCTAGGAAGCTGTGGCCAGAATCAGGGATTGCGGTTCGAGTTCCACTCGGGGCAACATAGCGAGACCTAGTTCCAAAAAAATAGCTGGGCGTGGTGGTGTGCGCCCGTAATCCCAGCTACCTGGGAAGCTGAGGGTGGAGATTGCTTGCGTCTGTGCTACACGAGCAACGTGAGCCTGCCATTCCATGGGCAAAAATATCAAAACCTAGTCTCAAAAAAAAAAAAAAAAAAAGAGTAGGTGGTACATATACACAATGGAATACTACTAAGCTATGAAGAAATGTCCTGACATTTGAGACCATATGACGGGAACTGAAGGAGCTGATGTTAAGCAAAATCCTTCAGAAGAAAGATAATACCAGTGACTTATAGGTGGAAAATAAAGAAACAAACAAACAAAAATCTTAGAGATTTGACAGAATTTAGCCTACAGGAGCAGAAAGAAGTCCAATGGACTGTGGAGGAGGATTATGGGTGCCTTGGTGGTGAGGGTGGTGTGATACATCTGAGAGGGGCGAAGTTACACCTCTCAATCATGTATGGTGTTGTAAACCAACGTCATCTCAAAAAAAAAAAAAACAATAAAAAGGAAAAGTGATGGTGAGGTTTGCAGATGGGTGAATTCCAGAGATCTCTAGAATATGAGTCTCTTCAGTAAAATTAATCTGGGTCTCAAGAACTGGTCCATTTGTTCTTACTCATGGCTGAAAGGATGAATTGTCTGTATCAGGAGGAAGAATGTGCTTACTTGAGAGGTTCCCCTCCACCTCCAGTTACATACATTTTCTTTTGTCCTCTTTACTCTTGTAGGAATGAAGTATCTCCAAAAGATGGTTTGGGAGCAGCTTGTGCAGGTTAGAGAATGTCTCAAAAGTGTGTTTCATGACCTCAGGATGGTGGTAGTTTTTCGGTTGGTTGAAGAGGTCGGTCAGTGGAAGTTTCAGTAAGCTCTGATTTTTCTTGAGTGTCCCCATGATGACACATGGAACTAGAGAGACCAAAGAATATGAAGTGTGGCACCCCTGGTGATTGCTCTGTCTGCAAGCTCTCCTTCATCTCTAAGAAGATAGCAAAGAATCTATTTCGGGTTTTCTGATGGCTGAATATTCTGAGGGTCACAATGAACCTCAGATCTTAGCCTGGAACCCTGAGGGCTCAAACCAGAGGAAATCAATCACACTGGAAATACCACACCAAGACTGACTGGGGTCTGAGGTGGGAACTCCACTTTCCTGTTGGACATGGACAATATCTGAGGAAAACAGAGTGGTCTCCTAAAAGGAAGGTTTCCCGGTGAGCACTCATCCAGTGTTTTTTTCCCACCTGGCACTTAGGAGAGGCTGTACACCAAGTGTGTACATAATTAAGCTCCACAGACCAGCTAGGCCCTGAGGGAGAGCGGTTACATCAGCACAATTCTCCATCTGAACCCAGGAAAAGCTTCTTCATCCGAAAACCGAGGAAATGTCCAGATTAACACAGGTAAAAAGTCAAGCTGCTTCTTATCCTCTTATCCAAACAAACACTGAGGAGACAAAGTAAACAAAGCAAAACCTTCAGCCTTAGCTTTTCTTCTGGATGCCATACTTCATCCCAAAGCAGAGCCCAGTAGATGTTCAAAATAACCCTCTACCAGCACCAAATCTCTTCGCTCAGCCCAGACCAAAAGAGAAGCTGCTGAGAACTAAATGCCACCTTTGGGAGATGCCAGTAAGGTTTGTTATAGCTACTCTTTCAAAAGGCTCAGCCACTTAGTCAGGTTCACCATAGTCACTCTACTCCATAAAGTGGTAGGTAACATACTGCAGAGTGGTGAGAAATAGGGCAAGCCATGTGGGTGAGCCAGCGATGCAAAAGCTAGTGTCTTCCAGCTATTCACCAAACTTAGAAACCCTTGACCAAGGCTATCAGAACATTATGATGATACCATAAAACACAAGGGCATCTAGAGCAGGAGACAATATATTTCACTGCTTAATGTTGGCAGACTTAAAAAATTACAACTTAAAAAAAAATAAACAAAAAGGGTAGACTTTAAATGAACTACTTTGAAATAGGTTGTAGAACTAACAGGAACCCTTGGTTCTCATCATCTCTGGGGGTTTTTGGAGAGAAGGGAATTGGTGGGAGGGGAAGGTATGGAATATTCTCATAGCCAGAGGCTAATTCCTTCCAAGTAAGGTTGTGTGTAGTATTTTCAGTCTTTAATGACACAAACAGGAAAGAGCAAACCAGGTCTTAAGTCAGTCCATAGGCTAAGGAAATACTCTACTAAGATGTGGTTCTTCACGTACCCTGTGAATGGACATGTTTCTCAATTGCTGGTCTAAATAGCAGCTGATGGGATGTTTCTAGCTTACTCTCTCAAGTTTTTGGACCTTGGTTGAAATCTGAAACAGGCCAGAATTAATTATATTTTAGTTTTATGTAAATGACCTGATTTTTGCAATGGGCAACATTTCTTCAAGAAATTCATATCCTTCACTTCCTCTAACGAGGTTCTGGAAAGAGCACTGTTTTGGACAGGAGTTTTGGGTGGAGATCTTGACAGGAGTCAACCAGGTCTAAGTTCTTGGATGAAACCAATTCTTTCATTTCAAACCTTGTTTTTTTAAATCTTTGTATATTTGCCTGTCTATTCTTCAATAGCCAATAAGTGTATTTACTTTTCCAAAATGGCATTTGTGAGAGAGTACCATTTTCTCACCGGGAAAGGCTAGAAAGATTGCTCCAGCTAGACGTGGTGGCGTGTACCTGTAATCCAAGCACTGGGAGGAAAGAGGCCTCAGATCACTTGAGTTTTCGGGTTCAAGACTACCCTGGACAACATAGCAAGACCTAGTCTCGAAAAAGCAGCCGGGTGTGGTGGTGGGTGCCTGTAATCCCAGCTACCTGGGAGACTGAGGCTAGGGATCGCTTGAATCTGGGATCTGGACTACCCAGGGCAACATAGTGAGACCTAGTCTCTATTGCTCCAAAGCCTGTGCTCCCTCCCTAATGTAAGGATGTGTTGTTATGCAGGGCCAGCTGGCCTCTTGGGCCCTAGCAGCATGTGATTAACTAAATTGATCCCACAGCAGAGCAGCAGAAAGACTCTGGCTTGTTTTTCTAGTGAGGCTAATTCCTTCTTCATGATAATTCCTTTTCCTTTTCATTTCAAAGAAGGCTGTTGTGTCTCCAGAACATCTTCCCCTCCCCCTCTGCAATGGAGGATGTGACAAGATCAGCTGGCTTCCAGATGGCAAAGTGTTCAGCAATGTTCAAAGGGAGAAGATCATCTCCAAGTTTCTGAAAGAGAGTGCTCTAAAGCGAGTGTTCCGTTCCAAGCAGGGGCCCGGCTACCAGAAAGAGGAGCCCAGCTACAGCTTTCCTGGCACCAGAAAGTAAGTTTTGATCCTGAAACGTAAGCTAAAATTCAAAGAGAATTTAGGAATTTTGAGGTTACTTACACAGCTGTAAGTATCCGAAGACTAGGAAGAGTTAGGAAGTCAATCAAACTCAGAAACCAAGTGTTGCAGAAAAATAAAAATAAAGGTGGAAATATGTGATTGAGAATGTGTACAGAAACACTGGCTGCAGCATACACTAGAGCAGCAGACATAGAATTTGCTCATGTCTTTAGCTTACTCTGAAAAGCATATTCCTATACAGCTTTCCCTCATGCCTCTTGGGAAGAGACTTTCAACTAGATTTCTTGTGTTTTTGCAAGAAAGTGGTACCCTCCCAAATGAGACATTGCTAAGGAAGCAGAGTTAATTTTTTTTTAAGTTTTAAAACCAAAAATACAACTTCAAACTAAAAACATTTTTGTTTAGATTTCCTTAAAGGGAATTATACAGAGTTAGAGTGTTTAAAGTCAATGCTCATAGAAACATACCTGGTTGTGAAGACAAGGGGGGAAGAGATGACTGAACAGAAGGATACACTAAATCAAAGTTGCCCACCATTGAAATGTCCCCACTGACTCAGCATCTTAGCTATTTCAGAACAAACACACATCTATTAATTAGAAAATACTGTCCTGACTTGCTGAAAATATTTACACAGTGACACGGAACAAGATTCCATTGTAGTACATGACCCACCAGGGCTGCGGCAATATTGTAGGGGAAAGAAAAAGGCAGGTGGAAGCAAATGTGTGGCAAATATAAAACTGAATACCAAAAGAGGTAAATTGAAAGAGAAGCCTTGTCCCTATATTTAGAAATGAAGCACTAGTGTTAGTGACATTTCTTTGCCCTGGACCATGACAACGACAAGGAATGTACATCATGTTCACATAGAATGCACATCACAGCAACTTCTAGAAGTTATCTGGTGGTCAGTAGTGTTCCCCTCCCATAGCAGAAGAAAGGCATGCTTCCCTGCTAAGTGATGGGTCCCAGGCTTTCCCTTCGTGTCCACCAATGCTTCCTTCCTGTACCTCATGTTAGATCTGTGAAAAGTCGTGAAACAACTCATCTCTCTTATTCCACTCCGCTGGGTTAAGGAAAGAGGTACCTGTTTAAAGTCAGGCAGATCTCAGGCTACCACTGAAAAAGGAGGTATTCAGGTCCTCCATGAAATGTCACATCCACCTGGAAGGCTACCAACTTCCAGGAGGCCTTGAAAGGGAAGGACATTCTCTTGATATTGGAGCCTGACCTGAGACATGCGGACACAGGCCGCTGTCCTGCAAACCCCTCACTCCAAGGCCAGGGTAGAACCAGACCAGACCAAGAGTTGGAAGAGAGTATCCTTCTCTTAGTTGTGTCCCTACTATTTTATGTGACCACATGACAGTTCATTTAGTTGTTCTCTCTTGGACTTGTCTCTCGACCATGTAAGATTGAATGTTCCCCATAAATAGCATGCAAAGACTCTGCTGTCACTCAAGGTCTAACCCTGTAAAGCTCCAAGCTTTATCTCATTTCAACAAGTGGTGGGAGGGAGGCCTCACTGATGCTGCTGCCACAGCTCAGCAAAGATCTCCAGAGGAAGGAAGAACAGTCCAGTGGGCCAAGTCACCAGAAAGGAAGTTTATTCTGTCAAGGAAAAAAAAGTATCTGAGAAGTTGTATTTATGGATGACAGATTTCAGAGGGACTTTAAGGGAAGAGGAATCAGTTCAAGTTACAAAATGGAAAAACAGAAACAGAAACACAAAGCAGAAGACAAGGAGCTATAAGTTAGAAAGGTGATGTGTACCTTCACAGATACACATCATTTTGTTTCCTGTCCAGAGAACCGGCCCCCCACCCAAATCTTCCAGCTAGCTGTATTTGTAGAAAGTGTTAGCTACAAAAACACGGAGCCCTGTATCTACCCAATTCACTGCCTTTCAGGTAATTGTAACTTGGGAAAAGTCACTATATATATATATATATATATATATATATATATATATGGTTCAGGTTACCCATTTCTAAAATAAGCATAACTAGTATACTGACTTCATTGTGTTAAGAGTTCCAGATTGCTGAATATATATACAAAATGTTCAGCATAATGCCTGGCTTATAGTAACCATCCCATATATTCTAGCAATGTTATTCTGGAAGCAATTAGATTCATGCAAACATTTACCTGTTGTCCTTTGCCATGTACTTCACTAGAAAGAATAAGGCCAGATCTTGCCTTCAAGGTGTTGGAAAGCTAATGAATGAGAACTTATAACTGAGTAATTATAACATAACAGTGACTAATTCTAAACAAACCATTATAATACAACCTGAAATAGGGATCTCAATGGAGCAATTTATTCTTCCTGAGGTGTCAGGGAAGATATCCCAGAGATGCTAGATCTATATGCACAGGACTCAACTTGGCAGATTAACAAGAGGGAAAAGGTTTTGAAAAAGAGGAGTTATTATTTTATTACTAGGAAAAGGAGAATTGATGTGTATGTATGACATGGCGTAGGCCCAGGAGAGGCCATGTGTAGACCTGTAAACCTGGCTACAGAATGTAGACATCATTCATCAGGCCTCTTCCCTTAGCTATACAGTCTCCTCCTAGGTGTCCCATAGGTTCACAGAGATGGGGATGCTGCAATGATGCAGACAAGCTGGCCCCTGCCATCAGAAAGTTTTACACTGTGTTGGCATGAAACAGATAATAAAAAAGCAAACAAAACTAACAATCCAGAGCTGGGTACCATGACGCGTGCCTGTAAGCGGCAATTTGGGAAGCCATGGCCAGAACTGGGCATTGAGGATCGAGTCCTGCCTGGGGCAACATAGCGAGACCTAGCCCCCGCAAAATAGCTGGGTGTGGTGGCACGCGCTTGTAGTCCCAGCTACCTGGGAAGCTGAGGCTGGGGATCGCTTGAATCGGCGGTACCCTGGGCAACGTGAGCTTGCAGTTCCACGGGCAAAAATAGCAAGACCTAGTCTCAAAAAAAAAAAAAAACCCTACCAATTCAGACTGAGGAGCACAGAGAATAAATGAAGCCAGTGATGGGAAGTACAGTGAGGTGGCTAAGGAAATATAGTGAAGTAAAGTCAGGGTGGCTTTTCTAAGAGGAAAACAGAAATCTCTGGGCAAAGAGGTCTGGGAGTTGGGGAACAGAGATCTGAGAAACCGTGAAATTGTTCTCAGCATCTTGTATGTGTTCTTCAGGGAATATTCTCAAAGGAGTGCGGACTCCTCCCCAAAATGGGAAGAACTAGTGCATTTAGACAGAGAAATATCTGGGCCCAGGGTCTGAATCTTCAATTGATCGTTCAACCTAACAGATCACAAAAGCATCCACAAAAGGAGGGCAAATGTTTCTTCTTCAAGGAGCAGCGTTTTCACTATTCATTTACCTACACAGACTTAAGCTATGGTCAGTCACAGATATGTAAGCATTCACATATTTACCTACATTATATATAGTAATGCATATATATTATATCCATATTATCTGTGTATATTTTCCTCTACCCCTCTCCATACCCAACTCCACTCCCAGACTTTACAGAACCCAATTAAGAGCTACTCACTTGAAGGGCAAAACTGACTTCCCATGGTCTAGAGTGGCTCCTAGGTAAAACAGACAAACACAGATTTTGTTTTTCTGAAGACCAATGCCCCTGACTTAGAACTGATTATGGTGGGCGCGCTGTCAGTAGGGTGCCTCCAGAAGCTTCTTCCTATTTTGTCACACATGGTCGGGTCAGAGCCTGGAGACCTGCGCCTTGCAGCCTGGTGAGGGACCACCTTGGGCACGGCAGGAAGTGGGGCCTAGCTCTGCCATGGGGAGGGGGAGGGGCTAGAGAGTGAAAGGGGAGGGAACACGGGGTCACTCAGGGTCAAGGTTGAGCCCCCGAAGGTGCAGACAGAAGCCTGCGATGGCCGAATGGCGCTGGCCATCCCGTGGGCCCCGCAGCCTGCCCATTCCCACAGGGTCCCGTGCCTGGGCCACCGCGCCCGCGGACGCCGGGGACCGGTTGCCCGAGTGGAACTTTGGGTCATGGAGGCTGCCCCAGGTCGAGGACAGCCGCTGTGGGGCCCAGCAGCCTGCGAGGCCGCCCCGAGTTCCCGTTCCCGCCCTCCGGCCCCACCGGCCGCCCGCCCGCGGCCTTCTGCCCTCCCTGTCCTCCCGCTGCAGGAAGGCCGAGTCGGACGCGGAGGCACCCGGGCCTCGGGGCAGCCTATGGGACGACGCCGGGGAAGACGTGTGGGCCGCTGGGTAAGACCTGTCGTCGCGGCCCATCAGGAGCCGCTGCAGGGGCGCTGTCCCTGCCGCTTGGGAGCTCAGCCCCGGCTCCCACTTGTTGGGCACCCACCTGCTCCTGGGAGACAGATATGCTGGGAGACAGATAGGAGCAGATACGCTGATGGCTGCTCTGCTTCCATTTCTGCTTCTTCCGCGAGAGCCGGAAATCTAAGGCTAGCTGGACTGGCGAGCTTATCGTTTTCTAATATTTTACCGCCAACTGGGGTGAGCTAAGGTACCTCGAGCATTTGGTGTGGAAAAGTTGACTCCTCAGGACCTGTTAGTGTCTCTAAAATGCCCATGGAGCATTGACTCTGCCTGGGGGCTTCAGCCCACTGTCCAGGGAGCCCCCTGGCTTTGAGTGATTAGAGCAGAGGGGATAGCCCTCTTTTCTAAGTTCCAGAGAATTCTTGGTATTTTGTCAGATTAGTATTTTACGCTCCTATCTGACACCGTCTTTCTCACCCTCAGGGTTACCTAAACTATCAGATCTTCCCATTGACCTCTGCACTTTTCTTCCCCGTTTCTGATGATCTGTTTGACTTCCTGTTGTCCCCACTCTGCCTTCCTAGGCCCTTTCCCCGCTTCCGGAGCATTTTCTTCACCTCCTTTAGATGGGGAGCCAAAGCTCATGCTTTCTTTTAAATAAATCCCGCCTTACCTGTATATGTGCCTGTCCCACAACCTGTATAGGATTTTAAGGAAACAAAGGACCAGTTACAACAAAATGGGAAGAAGAAGTGACGAGAATGGAGGGAACAACCTGTGGGCAGCTGACAACTCTCATGAGGTATGGTGGGTGCTGTTGGACTTGAGAGTTTGGGCAGTAGTTCCTTAAAACCTAGCACCTGTTGCCAGTGGGAGTCCCTTAGTGTTTTCTCCCTGTCAGCAGTCTGCACCCAGTTCTCTTCTGGAACATTCCAAACATGAAATGGCGAGGGTTTCTTTCTTTCCATAAAGGAGAAGTTAACCAGCTTCTCTCGAAATCACCAAACATTTCCAACTGCAGTAGGGTTTCATTCAAAATGCTACTGGTCAGTTAGGCAGTATTTTCACCTTTTTGTGGGAAAACCTTGGTAAGGCAAATGGGATATCGACAAGGAACCCATCTCCAA
>PVHY01030389.1:0-13477 GCA_004024945.1 Uropsilus gracilis
GCGGCTCTCTGGCATGACCCTCTCCATACCCTGGCTTGCTCTGGGCCTGCTCTCCTGCTAGACCCCCACGCTGACCCCGGACCGGGTGCACTGAGACCTGGGTGGAGACCCTGGGGCGAGGCCTGGGTGGAGACGCTCGGAGGACACAGGCTTTGTGCTCCCGGCCCTGCTGGGCAAGCGTTGGGGTTGGGGCCTGCAGCCGCCAGAGCTTTAATTTACAGCGGCAAAAAGGAGGCGCTGCTCCCAGAGTTGGGGGACACCAGCGCTGGGGCTGTGAGCGGGGCTCTGACGCAGGGTCCCGGTCTAGACCCGCCCGAGCCCTGGCACTCGCTCGTGGTGTGCCTTCTGGCAGGTGACTTCGCCTCTCTGCGCCTCGTCTCCACATCTCTGAGGAGCTGAGGAGAAGTGAGCCTCCTTCCGGGACTGTGGGGGCTGATGAGTTCGTGCCTGGAGGCTGACGCGGAGAGGTGCCGTTGCCCCATGTCACACACGGGGCCGGGACCTGAGAAGGTGGGGCTCCCTTGCCAGGGCCTCACAACTGGTCAGGAGCAGAGCTGGGTTTGCGCTGGACTGGCCTCTGGGGGTGCCAAAGGCTAGAGAAACAGAGGCTTACGTCTGCAGCCTCTGAGACTCCAAGGTCCGTGGCGCGCTCCAGAGAGCAGTCAGCCTCCAGGCTGTGAGAGCTGCTTCAGGGAGCCCGGCCGGCCGGCGCCCAACTCCCAGGCAGTGCGCGGTAGGTGGCTGCTACCGTGAGTGCGCCCCCGGGAGGAGTCCTGGCCAGCCTGCAGCCCCTCCCGGCCCCCCATGTCAGGAGGTCCGTCCAGGGTCCTTTTGGCCAGGGGTCTTGGCAGCGAGCTCTTCCTCATTCAGCCCTGTCTTCTGTCCCAGCGTCGTGGGGGAGGGCCGTGAAGAATACCTTTCCCAGGAAGCGCGGGGCCTTCTCCAAGTCTCTGGAGTTGGTGCTGCAGCCCCCCCCCTTGTAGTCCTCCCTGGGGGCTTCAGAACAGCCCCGCTGCCCCCCACCCTGAAAACTGGGCCCCCAAACCCACTCTCTTTCGAAACCCAAGGCCCCTCGCTCCCGTTCAAGTCAGCGCGGGTGAAACTCAGAGAAAATAGTTTGAGGATGTTTTCAAATAGTGTCTGGTGGAACAAAAGAGCAATTCATCCCGCGTAGCGTTTAGCGATCTGCTTCCCATTCTGGGAATTAGATTGTTCAATTGAGCGCGAGGGCGCCGAGGCAGCCTGCATGACTCAAAAGTTTGCAGCCTCCAAAATGCGGAGGAGAGGGGCCCCGCGCCAGCTCCTCCTGGAGGTCTGCCCCGTGGGCCCCCCCTACCCCCCGCGCTTTCCAGAGTACAGATCCTCGCTCCAGAGAACAAGCCCGTCGACACCCAGGCATGTGCGTGTGCGCGGGCAGCGGCGGGAGAGGCCCCAGGACGAGTCCCCTGTCAGAGCGGATGGGGTGAGCCTGGTCAACGGCCCCTGCGGAGCGTCCTCTCCTGTCTGTGGTCTCCTGGGCACTTAGGGGAGAGGGGCAGTTTGTGAGGTGGGAGCCACGTGGCAGCCCAGGCTTCTCACTGGGAAATAAGGAGGTGCTGATGGGCCCCCCAAAGCTCCCTGAAGGATTTTGGGAGGGCATGAGCGCACCAGGGTATTTCTAGTCCATCCCTCTGGAAGGGCCTGAGATTTCCTCTCCAAGGGGGGAAGTATCATCTATGTAAGCGTATACTTACATGCACGCGTGTATGTGTCCACGCACGCACATGGACCGTGGACCTTTGGGTGGTGCGTCTAGGTCATTCCTCCGTCGCCAGGGACACCCTTCTTCTGGCCCCCAAGCCACATGCACAGGAGCCTTCGGGGAGCTGCAGGCACAGCCCGGGAGAGCTAGTCCGTGGAGACTGACGCGGGGTAGGGGGGGTGATGCGGGCTGTGGGGACTGTTGTGTGTTCGTCAGGCATCCGCAGGGACCGCGCTAGGACCCACCGCTTGGGTAGAACACTAAGGCCTCCCAAAGGCTTCATGCACTGTGGCTGCAGCTTCTGGCAGGTCGAGCCAGAGACCTAGGATGGGAGCAGGGAGCGAAGTGAGGGTGGCGGGAACGCGGCGTCGTGGCTTCGCTCCCTCCACTGGCTTGGGTGTCTGTGTTCGCACTTAACCACCTCAGGGAGGAGAGTCCCGCCCTGTAATCCTTTCAGTCTTCGCTGGCTAACGCCGTGCGGGCACAGTCGGCCTTCAATAACGATGCCTTCAAGTGGCTCTTGGTGATAGGACTATCACTTGGTGGCAAGACCTAGTTTGTCTGGGGACAGCCGGTGAGGCTGGTGCTGGGGGCCAGTGCTCACTGGTGTCGCTGAGTGATTAATGCAGAATCAGGCCTGAGCGGATCCCCAGGGAGACAGACAGGCTTTCGTGCCGGGTGGGTGGGGAGAAGGTGCTTTCTCAAAGCACATTGCAGGGTGCCCAGCTGACTGGCATGGTGCAGGGGCGAGGGGTGGGGGTTGGCAGCAGAGTGGGGTACATGAGCAGTGGGGGGGGGGATCGGTACCAGGGCCATGGCACCATACACATAGCGAGTTTGACTCTCCAGAAACACCAGCCCCCACTGTGGGCGCTGGAAGCCAGGCTTGTGCCGGCCCAGAAGAGCAGGTGGTCTGGGGGGCTGTGGCTGCAGGCATCAGCTCCACACGCTCCGGGGTCCTCTTTCTCTGCTGCCTGGGGTCTTGGGTGTGCTGCTCAAGGCTGCTGGTGGAGCCTCGCTGCTCACCTGTCCTGCCTTCCCCGCTCGGCCCTGCCGCCGGTGTTGCTGGGCGCCCTCTGCTCTCGTCTGCCCTTTGTTACCTCGACAGAAGCCAGACTTTGCTCTCTCCCACCCTGGCAGCATCCCTCAACCCTCCAACTTGCCTGGAATGTGCCTTCTTCCAGGGCCTCCCCTGGCGCCCGCAGCAGTCAGGGCAGGGCAGGGGAGGCTGCGGTAACCGCCCCCCCCCCCCCCGCCCCCAGACCTCAGTTGCTTAAGCAGCAAAGGGTGTTTCCTGCTCATGTGACATCTCTGCCATGGGGTGGCAGGAGGCTCTCGAATCTCCTAGGGGCCTTCAGCCTCTGTCCTGGAAGCCGCAGCAGCCAGCCTCACCACCTGGCCTGGAGAGCTGCGGCACAGTGGACAGTGCCGCTGGTTGCAGCGAGCCCAGGGCCAGCTTCGAGCCCAGAGGCCAGGGCGGGGAAAGGCCCTGGAATGCGTATGAGGTGCCCCACCACCTCCCGACACCCCGAGTGTGCTGGGGGCTGCTTGGTCTTCGGAAAGGCCTTGTGTCTCTCGTGCCACGTCCCTTACACACTGCGCCCTAAGCCATCTGCTGACCCACCGCTGCTCCCTCATGGAGTGAACCCACACAGGTGGGTCCTGGCTCCTCCCAGAAGCCCTGTACCCCATCCTGGGGCTGTCTCACAAGATGCCTGGAGGGACCATCCTGGCCCTCTGTGGCCCTGGCTGTGCCCACTGCGGGGCCGGGGAGCCATCTCCAGCCTTGTGACCCTGCTGTCCCTCCTGCAGGCGCCGGGTCCTGGCCATCTCGGACGGAATCGAGCACATTGGGAACCTCCGTGGGGAGCTGGCCTTGTGTCTCCTGGCAGCCTGGACCATCTGCTACTTCTGCATCTGGAAGGGGACCAAGTCCACGGGCAAGGTAAGGGGCGGTGTGCAGCGCAGCGTTCGGCTCTGGTGCTGACCGGCCATCCCCTGGTGCTGACCGGCCATCCCCCGGCCCTGGCCACGTCGCCCCTGCTCCTCTGGGTGCCCTCAGGGCTCCCCACGTCTACGTTCTAAGCCTCTCTTTGCTCCAACGTGAGCCAGCAGAGCTGCGTCCCGGCCTCTGGACGCAAGAAAAGGCCAAGGGAGGCACCTTGAGAACCGTGGCGTGTACCGAGCTGCTGCCCTGCACGTTCCGCACTTCAGATGTGCGCTCCAGGTGCGCTGGCGTGCAGGCAGCCTCCACGCCAGACCCTGGGATCCCCCTCACCTGGGCCTGCAGCCCGAGGGCCCTGGCTGGGGTGGCCGCTCTGTGCTCTGTGCCACATGGCCCCCAGGCCAGGAGCCCCCAAGGCAGCCAGCAGCTGCCCTGGCCTGGAGGTATCATGGCTTTTCCACTCACAGGCCGAACCCCTGGCTGATCAAGGGTCGGGCGTGTGGGGGAGCGCGGGGGCATGAGGTGAGCATGGCTGTCCGCGCCACTAGGGTTCACAGGGGTCACAAACATGTGGCTCGCTTGCGTTTCACGTGGAGATAAGGAATCGTCGGCCTTTAGAAATGGGTGGGTTTCACATGGAAGGAGAAATACGATCCTGGCAGCCGTGGGAAGTTGGAAGCTCGGGCAGCTGTGGGCTGGTGCGCCTCGACGCCCGCATCTGACCGGCTGTAACATAGCCACTTCCTTCTAGGGATGCTTGGTCAGCTGCAGTCCCCAGCACCCCCCCCCCCCCGGGCATGGATCACCCGCCCCTCCCAGCCCGCCTGCCTCTCCCCAGCGACTGCTCATAAACACCACAGGCCATTGGCTAGAGCTGGAGGTGAGGCCTCCGAGGAAACGGAAACTTCACAACTCTGGGCCCTTCTCCAACAGGTAGCCCTCTCAGCTCTCACAGCGGCAGGCAGGAGCCAGAGGAAACTGCCAGCCTGTGCAGGGTGGCTGGATTGCCCCAGCCAGCTCTCATCTGCCCGGGCCCTTCCCTTGTGTCCATGCTCGGGACCAGCCAATGGCCAGGAGGTGAGGTGGGGCTGGGGCCTTCTGAAGGCACTTGACGAGTGTCTACTGCACATCCAGAATTCCCTTCTGACCTCCAGCGCGGCGTGGGTGACTGGCTGGTGACACCACCAAGACAGGGGAAACGGGTGGAAGCTTTGATTTGTCACATGTGAAGGGCTCGTGGCGTGGCCGGGGGCTGGTGTGCACCTTGAGGTTGGGATCTGGGTCTCGAGACATGATTCAGGCTGGAGGTAAAGACTTTCTGCAGGAGGTGTTGACTTTACACACAGGGTTTATTTGGTGTGAAGCCAGTTCTTACAACAAAGCTTACGGGTACAAAGAGATGCTGGGTGGGTAAGGAGGAAACCCAGAACCTGCAGATTAGGGCCATAGGTTTTCAGCTTTGGGGGTGACCACCACCAAGTCTGATTGCGGGGGCATCTGGTGAGGGCTTGTGGTTTGCATGAGTCTGTCATGCTGCCTTCTGGAGTGTGGGGACCAGTTTGCCCTCCCAGCAGCTGCGAACGAGGGTTCCCCTTCCCCGCCTGCCACCAGCGTGTGCGGTGTTCAGAGGTGTGGGGTGCTACCGCGAGGCTGTTTCATTTGTTTCCCTGCTATGGGCTGGGGAGTGCTCTTGAACACGCTCATTTGCCTCCCACGCAGTCTCTGTGCTGTCGTCTGCTCTAGTCCTTGTTCGGGTGTATGGTCAGGACAGCATTCTGTTGTTGTGTCTTATGCCTTCCTTGTCCTTTATCAGACGCGTCTTTCCCAAGTCCTTCCTCCCATCCGTGGCAGGTCTTCTCTTTCTGGCAGTGACTTTAGCAAGGCAGGAATTTAATTTTACCGACGTCCAGCCTACCAGCTATTTCTCTCTGGGCTGTGCCACCAGTAGCGCATCTCAAGCAGCGTCGCTCTACTCCGTCATCCAGGCCTTCTGTTCTCATCTAAGAATCTTAGAGGTTTTCATTTTGCATCCAGGTCTGTGATTCCGCTTGAGTTAACTTTCGGCAAGGTTGGAAGGTCTGTGTCTAGATCCAGTTTTTACATGTCCGGTATTTCCATGGACGTCCAGTTGAAAGACCAGCTGGTTCTGTCCGCCAAAATCACCTTGCCTGTCCCTGCCCCCTTCCCTGCCCCCCTCCCCAGGGTCTCATATCCTGACAGCTCCTTCCACTCCCAGGACTGCTGGGTTGATGACTTGTTCAGTTATGGACCAGGTCAACTTCCCTTGTCACCCAGACAAGATCCTGCCCTCTTCCCCCACCCACCCACACATTCAACACACATAGTACGCCTAGCTCACCCCCAGGACCTTAGAATTTCCCACCATTTGTGTGAAGAGCTTTGTGTTCTGTGAAACAGCAATTCTAGGCCAATGCTAGGTGTTCCGGCGTTCTTTTGTTTCCTCACCCCAGAGCACAGAAGGCACCGCTATGGACTTGTGACATTTCCAAGTACCAGCTCTGCATGCGTGATAAACACCAAAAAGCTGGTCATCACTCCGTGTCCTCCTGTTACCAGTCCAAGGATCAGAAAATTAGGTCTGTGGGGCAAATCTGGCCCACAGCTTGCTTTTGCCAATAAAGTTTTATTGGAACACAGTCACATCCATCCCTTGACGCATCACTGATGGCTGCTTCTGTGTTACTGCAGAGACTGTAACCCACAGAGCCTACAAAATTTTCTCCTTGACCCTTGGCAGAGGAGTCTGTGGAGCTCTGATTTATCAAACCAACTCCTGCAAACTGTGTGCAAGGCAGGTGGGGTGATGGTGGAGGCAAGATGGTGGGAGAGGTGAGACCGGGAGTGGGCGGGTCCAGCTTGCAGGCAGTGGTGGAGAAGCTGGCCCGGAAGAGAAGCAGGCACAGCGTGTTCTGACTGCTGTCCTACAAAGCTGGCTTAGCTGCTTACTGTGAATGGCGGGCTGGGGACAGAGAAGCTCTTAGCAGGTGACCAGGGCAAAGGTGGCAGTAGAATGCAGAGAAGTGACAGGATCAGACACCCCTTCAGGGTGACCTCTTGCTCCTTAGGGCATTCTGCACGGGCCTGCCAGTGCTGGCTGCCCTTGGACTTGCAACGGAGGACCGAAGAGGGGGGCATGTGGGGTGTGTGGGGGGCTGCACCATCACGGTCTCGATGCTCTGCCACCAGACAGTCCCAGCATCCCCTCATGCTGCCCCCACTTGCTCCCCAGCTGGCCCTGCTCTCTGCTCTCTCGCTTGCCCTAGCCCTTCCTCTGTCCTACTCTAGTGGATGATTTATGGATTTTTCCCCTTGTTTCCTGGTCTCCAGGAGCAGTGGTTGGGAGGGGAGGGTGCTGCAAAAACAATCTGGGTCCCTTCCCCGCCTCCTCCTATTGCCCCTTTAAAGGAAGCTGCAGGATTAGCTGGGATTTTAAGAAGAATCCTGCCTTTTCAGGGCTTTAGGGCTCTGTTTTTATTCTTTTCAGAGCTCTAGGACACCAGGGCAAGGAAAAAGAAAACACACACAGACGGACACGCTCGCCCAGAAACAGCTGCAAATAGCCTTGAATTGATTTTCTCTCTCTCTCTCTCCCTTCCTTCATTCACCAGCCAGTAGAGGAGCTGGAGGTGGCCCAGGGCTCAGAAACAGCCAGTGTCGTCTGCATGATGATGACAGCAGAGAGAACCTGCTGGGTGGCGCTGGGTGTCACGGTTCCTCCATTAGGCCGGGAGGTTGTGCACAGCCTCCACAGGAAAGGGGGGTGTGGAGGGGTGTGCAGAGGTGTGGCCCCCATTTCACAAATGGGAAGCCGTGGGCACCCAGCACCCGGGGCTGGAGCTGCTTGTGCTGGGAGTGCAGGGCCTCCGCATCCACCAGGGTTGGGGAGCAGCCGCCCAGGCCCTCTGCCAGCCCGCCTGCCCAGCACTGCCAGGGGAGACCCGGCCTGGGGGGCCATGGGAGAGTGTGCCTGTCCCCCCGCCCCCTCCCCGCCACCAAGGCAGGTTGGAGCCGCCAGCAAGAAGCCATCCCATCAGGAGCCCCACACAGGAAATGTATTCTTCGGTAGCACCCTGTAAAGTGGCTAATGAGCTCAATGAGGCGTAGGGCAGGAGTGAGGGGCGGGAGTGAAGGGAGCGATGTGTGAAAGGCGAGAGCAGGGCCCAGGAAGGGAACTGGGCAGCGCTGCCTCTGGGCCCTCAAGTGGCCTTTGTTGAGCCCCGAGGAGGCGCAGGAGCAGGGCGCAGCGTTGGTGGCAGGCTCCCCGGTGCCCGGCCTGTCTGCATTCAGCCAGGAAACTAGAGCGTCCCTGAGATGCATGCTGAGCGCCCGCTCAGCTCCCGCCCCGGCCCCCAGACCAGCGCAGCCCAGCCCTTTGTGGGGCTGGGAGCGCTTCTCAGCGCCGCGGAGGGTGACATGAAGTCAAAAGAGTTTAGCGTCTTGATTCAGGCCTTTCTTTGCCCTTGAATGACAGCGCTTCACCTTCAGCGAGAACCCTGGCAGCCGATCGGGAGGAGGGAGGCTGGGCGCTCAGTAATACCGTCTTTATTAAAGCACAAAGGCCCCCACCCCCGCCGAGGGCCAGCGACTGCTGGGGGGGGGGGGCGCGCTCCGCAGGGCTGGCTGCCTCCTGAGAAAGCACAGGGAGCACTGAGAGCGGCCCCTGCGGGAGAGGGTGCTGGTGGCCCTCCCGGAGCGTCTCCGGGTGCGCGGCCGCCCCTGCTCTGGGGCCCCTGGGAAATGGGGACCCACCCTCCCGGGAGGCGGGAAGAGGCCTTGGCCCTGCTCCCGGCGGGGCACGCTTGGAAGGCCCGCCTGGAGACCAGCAGCGACTTCCTCTGCACCTTCCGAGTGTGTCGGCAGCTCTGGGCTCTGCGGGCGCTGGGTGCACAGGAAAGAGCGTGGTGGGAAAGGGAGTGAGCCCGCACTTGGGGTGCAGGGCTTCACCCCACCGCTTGCTGACAGTGAGACGGTGCAGGCTTCCGTGCCTGGCGCTGGGGGCTGCACTGCTGTCACTGGCTTCAGAAGGGCCAGTGGGGCCTGGTGGCCAGGGCGTGCTGGGTGCAGGACGTGGGCTGGGCTGGCGAGAGCTGCCCTTTGCCCACCTCCTTGCTCTGCCCTTTCCCCCTGCATCCACTCCGAGGGTGGCCGGTGCAGCGGACAGACTCAGCACGAGGGGCTGATGGCCTCTCCCGCCTGCTGGGCCAGCCACCGCCCAGGAAGGCCGTGGGGAGGGGATGGGGCTGAAGCCATCCTCTGCAGGTGGGGTCTCTCTTCCCTGGGGAAGCCTCAGCTCTGCATTCCAGGCCTTTCAGCTGGAGGCACCACCACCCAGCTCACCCCAGGCCGTGGCCCTTACATCCAGCCAGCTCCCTCTGCACTTCGTCAGGCCCACAGAGCCCAGCCCTGGCGCTGGAGCCGCAAGTGACTAGCCAGGGGGTGTGGCTGGCCTGTCCACCCTGTTCACCTAGTATGTTCCCCGCCCCCGCTGCCTGCTTGCCGGGTGCCCTTGTGCCGGGGCGCCCTTGTGCTGGGGCGCCCTCCTGGCCTGGTTGTTCAGCTGCCAGCCTTGACCTCTAGCCCTGGGGCTTGCAATTTTGAGGAGCTCTCAGAGGCCCCCTTCACCTGCAGCCCCTGTTGCAGGTTTCCTGATTTTCTGTTTTTGCACCAACGATTTGGCTGCAAACAGCAGCTGTTTCAGAGAGAAAAGCCGTCACCTCCCCAAACCCTCGTGCACACGCAACCGCCGCTCGCGTCTCACTTCACTTACCATCGCCCTCGTCCATCGCAACGCGTCTCCCCCCGTTTTGCCCGAGGATGGATCCTGAATTCCACGGAGTAGCTGCCCTGTGGCACAGTCCACCGGTCTCTGATTCTTCGTGATTGTCGGATTCTTAGGATACTCGCCGTCTTTCCGCATGGTCGAAAAGGCTACAGGAAATAGTTCATTCCTGGGCTTCTTCTCGGTGGGAGAGCGTTTTGTGAGGAAGGTTAAAAGGTGTGAAGCATCTGCCAAAAACAACCATCTTAATTGCCCAGAAAAACCTCTGTCCATCCCCTGCCTCCCCAGTGAGGCCCCCCTACCCCTGGCTGCGCCGCTGGGATCCTGCCGTGGGGGATAGTCAGCGTCCCCTGCCCCAGAGCTGCCCACTCCCTGCAGTCCCCTCTCCGCCTCAGCACAAGGGACCCGCTGTCCTCTCCTGCCCTTACTCCCTCCTCCATCACCTGCTGTCTCTCGCTCCCCCAGGACGCCTTCCTGCCCCTTCCCGGTCCTCTCTGACCTCTGCTGAGAGCACCCGCAGGCCGCGGCACCCTCAGCACCCTGTGCTTGCCTCTGGCTGGCCGCAGCAGGCACACTCAGGGTTCCAGAGCAGTTTCTTAGCCTGTGTGACAAATATTTCCTATGCCCACCCCGTGTCCGTGCCAGGGACTACGTATGACAACTCTGCTCACGTGTGGCCACACAGGTAGACAGATCAACGGGCCTTCACTCCGCATCCCAGGCTGGGGGGAGCTTGGCCCTGGGGAGGTGATGACCAACACTAGCTTCCAGCCCTCCCCCCACTCCCTCCCTTCCCAGGAGTGTGTGGTGTGGGCATCCCTTGCCGTGCAGGGTGAGAGGCCATCGTTGGGGTGGTTCCTCACCACTGATTCAGCTGTGATGCCAGAGGTTGGGGTTGACGTTCCGGACATTTCCTGGAGCCACATGACCAAGCCCTCTTCTCCCTACCCCATCCCCACCCCCCACCCCAGTGGTGAGGGAAGCAGCAGTGGGAAAGTCCTTCCTGGGGGGAGGAGCGAAGCATGAGGCAGGGCTGATAGCAATTGTCAGTGATGCTGAACGCGAGGAGCAGGTGGTGGTGGTCCCTGGGCGGGGGACTGCAGAGAGGGGGCAGGCTCCTGAAGCTACGGCATGAGGCCATCACGGCGCCAGAGCGTGGTCTTCTCCCTAAGCCAAGAAGCATGATTGACAGAGTGCCTACAGTGTCTGCCCCTGGACTTGAACTTGACATCGCCTCACCTCCAGGTAGCCCACCTGGTGAGCATTGGCAAGCTTAGCTTGCACGCGGAGTCGCTTAGGCCCAGGGGCTTTGCACATGCTCGGGCCACAGTGCTGATATAGGTGCTAGGATTAGCTGCCCAGGTGATCCCCAGGCTGGCGTTCCTCCCCCAGTAGATTCAGCTTCTTCCTTGCCAGGGAGGGTCCCCACCAGTCTAGTACTGTGCCCTGAGTGCCCTGGGCAGGCCTCATCTGGTGGGTGCGGGTGTGGGTTTTGTGCCAGGCCTTTCTCTGTCTCGGGGTGTCTCCCTGTCCTTCGTGGGGCAGACTCGCTGCAGAGCAGATGCACAGTGAAGCCCAGGGCCCACCACATGCAAGCAGCCAGATGCCCTGTTCCCATCCTGCTGCAGTTTCCATCAGCCTGCTCTGTGACAGAGAGCTCCTCGCCTCTCGGGCGTTTGGGGTGGAGTCACTCTCCTGGAGATAACCCCGCGACTCTGTTGCACACAGATGGTCCTGACAACAGGGCTGGATGTCGCCAGGCTGTGACCGTGACCACGTTGAGTGATTGCACGTGCCCCCTTCACACAGCTCCCGGCAGCGTTCACAACCTCTGCTGTTTCCAGCCTGGCATGTAACCCCGTCAGCTGGCATTTAACCCCATCAGCGCCGAGGCAGCTCCTTCTATCCACTGTCAGTGCTGACAGTGTCAGTGCTGGGAGAATTTTGATGCGAAAGTTCCAGGGTGGTCTGGGAAGGCTTCCTGGAAGAGGTGGAACATGAGCTTCACTTTGAAGCACAGTGGGGGCTAGAGAGAGAGGTCTCCAAGCAGAGGATGGTTGAGGGAAGGAGGAGTACGAGTGGCGTGGCTGTGGAGGCAGGGGAGCAATGAGCTGGACCAGCCTGTGGGGTAGGGGGGCACAACACCGGGTAAGGTTGGGAGAGCAATGGGGAGCCATAGAGGGTTCTTGAAGGAGGATGCGTTTGGGGAAAGTAGTGGAGACGCCTCCACTGTGGTTTGTGTTACGGCAGCAGCCGTCCCCTCTCCCTCCTGTCTACCACCCCCTCACTGCATATGAAGTAGAGCCCGGTGAGAATGCTGCAGCTGGCAGTGCACTGTGCAGAAGCCACACACAGTCTTGACCCTGAGTCACGTGTGACCGACTACCTATAATGCAGCTATGGTCCCAACACCGAAGAGGCCTTCCTCCATGCCAGCCTGCTCCAGGACCCGTGTGGCCCCCAGTGCTGCTGAAGCTCTTTCCAGACCAACATCCTTCATGTGTGTCAAGGATTTGTAACCTCACCCGGATCACCCTGAGCACAACTCGACTGCCCCGTGCGCAAGAAGATGGACCTGATGCCAAGAGGAAGGAAAGCCGAGAGGAAGCCACAAGCTAGAGAACCAGGGGCGCATCTCAGCATCAGACACCACCATGTCTCAGTGGGCGTGGCGGGTCCAGATGCCTGTGTCTGCACAGAGGCCAGGAAGCCGTGCTCCCCTGCATATGTGTCCATCATGCTCATCTGATCATCAAGTTCCTGGTCCCCTGATCAGATGTAAAACCCATGCTCCCCTTCTCCGTCAGAGCCGCAGTGTGCCCTGCGGACGCAGTTGGCACCCACCAGCATGTGACCCCTGCCAGACTCCCTGTCATCCCCATGGGATGGAGGTCAGGCCTGCAGCACCCGGGGTGTCTCTGTCTCTTCCGAAGGAAGCACAGACTCCTGCCGCCAGGCCCCTCTTAGAGCTTTAAGTTCCTGGGATGCTCGCTGTTGTTCTGTAAGCAGGTCTTCAGCCATGCCAGCTTGAGCGTGCCCGCTCTCGTCTTTGCAAGCACAGGCTCACGGGCATGTCTCTGATGACTTGTATTTGCTTCCGCTGTCACCTCTCACCCGTGTCCGTGTCTTTCTGTGGAGACAGAGTGTGCGGTTTCAGAGACGGACTAAGTGTCGTCTGGCGAGGAATTGAGACTCATTTCATTTAAAACCTCTTAGACGGCAAAGCTGGGGCCACCCTGAAATGATGGTGCCACAAGCAGCCTGACCGAGGCCCCTCACGCCCAGGGCGCTCAGGTGAAGCAGTGAGCGGCCTGAAAAGCCTGCCTCTCCTGGGTGGTAGAAGCCTGAAGGCCAGGAGACTGGAGGAGGGAAGGTGAGAGGGCTTACAGGAGGGGGGAGGGAGCTGGGGAGCTGGTTTGGGGGGTGAGCCTCCCAAGCTGCAGGTCTTTGCTGGAGCTCTGTCCTTGCGTGCAGGGGGTGGGAAACACGGCTCAGGGCCCACCAGGCTCCGCAGGACTGTGGAAAGGCTGGTGATCGTCAAGCCCAGGGTGCCAGTGAGACGCAATAGCCGTGCCCAGGAGCCAGTGCTTTTGGGACACGGTGCAGACACCCACAGAGTAGCCTTGTTGTCCCCCTCTGCATCCTGGCGCCCCGCTGGTCAGCTGACGGACGGGTGGGGCATCGATGGCGGGTGAGCAAAGAAATGACCCCAAAAGAGGTTGGAAAAGGCCCGGAAATGAGGTGGGAGAGCAGCAGCCTGGGCTGAAGAGGTCTTGGGAGAGAGGAGTGCTGTGATGGTATTAGGGGTCACTTGGCAGGGGCCCTCCACTGTCCTCTGGGGTGGCTGCTGAGGGGGGAGCTGTCCAGGAGGCGAGCAGGGGAGCAGACTGACTTCTCACATGCCAGGGAAGTGTGACGAAGGGCTCAGGTGCAGCCATCGCAGGGACTGGGCAGGGACCTGGGGCTAGACCTTCCGAGAGCGGGTCCAGGA
>PVHY01030390.1:0-13464 GCA_004024945.1 Uropsilus gracilis
CCTATACCCACAGATCTTAAATCATGATTTCTCCCATTTGTTATTAACACTTTTTTCATTCAAATTGCTCTTTTTTATGCCTTTCAGGAAATAACACAGTGTTTTCAGGGAGAAACCTACAGAATTCAGTCAGACTATAAAGGGTGCAGTATATATCTTCCTGTGACTTCTATTTACTTTGATGATCATAGATGAAATCTCTCTAGTTTTACACTCCATGGAGTAGAAAAGGATAAAAGTCCCTATACCCACCGATCTTAAATCATGATTTCTCCCCTTTGTTATTAACACTTTTTTCATTCAAATTCCTGCTCATATAGGCCTTTTAGACCAACAAATATTATTTTCAGGGAGAAACCTCCCAAATTCAGTCAGACTCCAAAGGATGCAATATATATCTTTCTGTGACTTCTCTGTACTTTGATGATCATAGATGAAATCTATGTTTTACATTTCATGGGGTAGAAAAGGATATAAGTCCATATCACCCACAGGTCTTAAATCATGATTTCTCTTTCTTGTTTTTAATCCTTTCGCATTCAAATTCCTGCTGAGTTAGGATATTCAGGACAACAGGCAGTGTTTTCAGTGAGAAACCTCCTTATTCAATCAAACTCCAAAAGTTGCAGTACTCTGATGATCATAGATGAAATCTCTCTATATTTTACAATTCATGTGGTAGAAAAGGATATAAGTCCATATCACCCACAGTTCTTACCTCAACATTTTTGGACTTGTTTTTAACCCTTTTTCATTCAAATTCCTGCTGATTTAGGCATTTCAGGCCAATAGGCAGTGTTTTCTGTTAGAAACCTTAAGAATTCAATCATACTCCAAAGGGTGTAGTATATTTATTTCAGGAAATTTACTGTACGTTGATGTTTATCAATTAAATCTCTCTGTGTTTTACACTTCATGGAGTAGGAAGGATATAAGTCCATGTCACCAACAGATCTTAAGACATGATTTCTCCCACTTGTTAGTAACCCTTTTTTCTTTCAAATTCATGCTGATTTAGGCCTTTCAGTTAAGCAGGCAGTGTTTTCAGGGAGAAACATCCTGATTCATTAAGAATACAAAGGGTACAGTACAGTCTTTCTGTGACTTATCTGTACTTTGATGATCATAGATGAAATTTATATTTTACACTTTAAGGAGCATAAATGGATATAAGTCCATATCACACACAGATCTTAAGTCATGAATACTCCTATTTGTTTTTAACTATTTTTCATTCAAATTCCTACTGATTTAGGCATTTCATGCCATAAGGCAGTGTTTACAGGGAGAAACCTCCTGAATTCAATGAGAACACAAAGGGTATAGTACAGTCTTTCTGTGACTTCTCTGTACTTTGATGATCATAGATGAAATCTCTCTATGTTTTACAGTTCATGGGAGGAAAGGATATAAGTCCATAACACCCACAGATCTTATATCTTGATTTCTCGTACTTGTTACTAACTCTTTTTTATTCAAATTCCTGCTGATATAGGCCTATCAAGCCAACTGTAAGTGTTTTCAGGGTGAAACCTCCTGAATTCAATCAGATACAACGTGTGCAGTATATGTTTTTCTGTGATATCTCTGTACTTTGGTGATCATAGATGAAATATCTCTATATTTTCCACTTCATGGGGTAGTAAAGGATATAAGTCTATATTACCCACAGATTTTAAGTCATATTGTATCCCACTAGTTATTAACCATTTTTTCATTCAAATTCCTGTTGATTTATGCCTTTCAGGCTAAAAGGCTGTGTTTTGAGCGAGAAACCTTCTGAATTCAGTCATACTCCAAAGGGTGCAGTATGTATCTTTATGTATATTATCTTAGGTTGAAGTTTACTGATGAAATCTGTCTCAGTTTTACTCATCATGGAGTTAAAAAGGAAATAAGTCCATATCACCCACAGATCTTAAGTCATAACTTCTCCACTTGCTATTAAAACTTTTTTCATTCAAATTACTGCTGAGTGGCCTTTCAGGCCAACAGTCAGTGTTTTCAGCGAGAAACCTCCTGATTCAGTCAGACTCCAAAGGGTGCAGTATATATCTTTCTCTGACATCACCTTATTTGATGATCATAGATGAAATCTCTGTTTTACTCTTTATGGTTTAAAAAAGGATATTGTCTATGTCATCCACAGATCTTAAGTCATGATTTCTACCGTTGTTATTAAACCGTTTTTCATTAAAATTCCTGCTGATTTAGGCCTCTCAGGCCAACAGGAGTGTTCTCAGGAAGAAACCTGAATTCAATCAGTCTACAAAAGGTGCAGAACAACTGTTTCGGTGACTTCTCTGTACTTTGATGATCATAGATGAAATCTATGTTTTACATTTCCTGGGCTTAAAAGGATATAAGTCCACAATACAACAGATCTTAGGTCAGGATTTCTCCCAGTTGTTATTAAAGCTTTTTTTCATTCAAATTCCTGCTGATTCAGGCCTTTCAAACAACTGGCAGTGTCTTCAGTAAGAATACTATTGAATTCAATCAGACTACAAAGGGTGCAGTATATATCTTTCTGTGACTTCTCCATATTTTGATGATCATATGAAATCTATGTTTTACACTTCATGGGGTAGAAAAGGATATATGTCCATATAACCCTGCTGATTGAGGCCTTTCATTCCACAAGGCAGTGTTTTCAGGGAGAAAACTCCTGAATTCAATCAGATTCCAAAGATTGGATTATATATCTTTCTGTGACTTCTCTTTACTTTGATGTCCATAGTTGTAATATCTCTATGTTTTTCAAATTCCTGCTGATTTAGGCCTTTCAGTCCAATAGGCAGTGTTTTCAGCAAGAAACCTCCTGAATTCAATCAGACTCCAAAGGATGCAGTATATGTCTTTCTCTGAATTTTCTGTCTTTGATGATTATAGATGAAATCCCTTTCTCTTTTTCACTTC
This sequence comes from Uropsilus gracilis, assembly GCA_004024945.1. Classification (NCBI taxonomy): domain Eukaryota; kingdom Metazoa; phylum Chordata; class Mammalia; order Eulipotyphla; family Talpidae; genus Uropsilus; species Uropsilus gracilis. The sequence continues at coordinate 2,920 of PVHY01030390.1, forward strand.
ATGTAGTAGAAAGGATGTAAGTCCATATCACCCAGATATATTAGTTCATGATTTCTCCCACGTGTTATTAACATTTTTTCAGTCAAATTCCACTGATTTAGGCTTTTCAGGCCACTCTGCAGTGTTTTCATGGAGAAACCTACTGAATTCATCAGACTCCAATGGTTGCAGTATATATCTTTCTGCGAATTCTCTGTACTTTGATGAACACAGATGAAATATCTTTCTGGTTTTCACTTTATGTAGTAGAAAAGGATATAAGTCCATATCTCTCACAGATCTTAAGTCATGATTTCTATTTCTCCCACATGTTATTAACCCTTTTTTATTCAAATTCCTGCTGATTTAGGCCTTTCAGGCTAACAGGTAATGTTTAAAGCAAAAAACCTCCTGAATTCAATTACACTCCAAAGGGTGCAGTATTTATCTTTCTGTGACTTTTCTGTACTTTGATGATCATAGATTAAACATCTCTATCTTGTACTATTCAAGAGGTAGAAAAGGATAATTCGAGATCACCCAGATATCTTAAGTCTTGAATTCTCCCACTTATTATTAACCCTTTTTTTCATTCAAATTCCTGCTGATTTAGGCCTTTCAGAGCAACCGGCAGTGCTTATAGTGAGAAACCTCCTGAATTCAATCACATTCCAAAGGATGCAGTATATATCTTTATGGAACTTCCCCGTTCGTTGATGTTTATAGATGAAATTTCTGTTTTACACATCATGGGGTAGAAAAGGATAATTCGATATCACCCACAGATCTTAAGTCATGAATTCCCCCCCTTTATTATTAGCTATTTTTTCATTCAAATTCCTGCTGATTTAAGCCTTTCAGGCCAACTGGAAGTGTTTTCAGGGAGATATCTCCTGAATTCAACCAGACTACATAGGATGCAGTACATATCTTTCTGTGACTTCTCTGTACTTTGATTATCATAGGTCAAATCTCTCTATGTTTTACACTTTATGGAGTAGAAAAGGATATAAATAAATATCACCCAATGATCTTAAGTCATGATTTCTCCCACTTGTTATTAACCCTTCTTTAATTCAAATTCCTCTTATTTAGGCCTTTCAGGCCATAAAGCAGTGTATCAGGGAGAATACTCCTGAATTCAATCAGACTCCTAAGATTGCATTATATATCTTTCTGTGACTTCTCAGTACTTTGATGATCATAGATGAAATCTCTCTATGTTTTATACTTCATGGGGTAGAAAAGGATATAAGTCCCTGTCACCAACAGATATAAAGACATGATTTCCCACACTCGTTAAAACGCTTATTTCATTCCAATTCCTGCTTTTAGGCCTTTCAAGCCAACCTGTAGTGTTTTCATTGATAAAACTCCTGAATGCAATCAGACTTCAATGGGTGCAGTATATATATATTTGTGTGATACTCTGTACGTTGACGATCATAGATAAAATTTATGTTTTACACTTCAAGGAGTAGAAATGGATATAAGTCCATATCACCCACAGATCTTAAGTCATGAATACTCCCACTTGTTTTTAACCATTTTCATTCAAATTCCTGCTGATTTAGGCATTTCATGCCATAAGCAGTGTTTTCAGGGAGAAAACTCCTGAATTCAATCATACTCCTACAATTGCATTATATATCTTTCTATGACTTTGCTTTACTTTGATGGTGATAGATAAAATCTCTCTATGGTTTACACTTCATGGAGTATAAAAGGATATAGGTCCATATCACCCACAGGCCTTAAGTCATGATTTCCCCTTTGTTATCAACCCTTTTTAATTCAAATTTCTGCTGATTTAGGCCTTTCAGACCAACGGGCAGTGTCTTCAGATAATCCTTCTGAATTCAGTCAGACTACAAAGGGTGCAGTATATATATTTCTGTGACTTCTCTGTACTTTGAGGATCATAGATGAAATCTATGTTTTACACTGCATGGGTTAAAAAATATATGTCTATATCACCCACAGATCTTAAGTCATGATTTCTCCCACTTGTTATTAACCATTTTTTCATTCAATTCCTGCTGATTTAACTTTTCAGGCATTGTTTTCAGTTGAAACCTCCAGAATTCAATCACACTCCAAAGGGTGCAGTATATATCTTTCTGTGACTTGTCTTTACATTATGATCATAGATGAAATCTATGTTTTACATGTCATGGGTAGAAAAGGATATAAGTCGATATCACCCACAGATCTTAAGTCATGATTTATCCCACTTGTTATTAATACTTTTTTCATTCAAATTCCTGCTTATTGAAGCCTTTGAGGTCAAAAGGCAGTGTTTAAATCGAGAAAGCTCCTGAATTCATCACTCTCCAAAGGGTGCAATATATATCTTTCTGTGACTTCTCTTTACTTTGTTGATCATAGGTGAAATCTCTTTATCTTTTACACTTCATGGAATAAAAAAGTATATAACTCCATTTCATCCACTGATCCTAACTCATCATTTCTCCCACTTATTAACACTTTCTTCATACAAATTTCTCACTTTTTAGCCTTTCAGGCAATTAGACAGTGTTTACATGGAGAAAACTCCTTAATTCAGACTCCAAAGGGTGCAGTACATATCTTTCTGTGACTTCTCTGTACTTTGATAATCGTAGTAGAATTCTCTCTATGTTTTACACTTCATGCAGTAGAAAATGAGATAAGACTATATCACCCACATATCTTAAATCAGGATTTCTCGCCCTTGCTATTATCAATTTTTTCATTCAAAATCCTGCTGATTTAGGCTCATCAGATCAACTGGAAGTGTTTTCAGGAGAATTTTCCTGAATTCAATCAGACTCTAATGTGTACAGTACATATCTTTATGGAACTTCCCCATACATTGATGTTTATAGATGAAATATCTCTCTGTTTTTCACTTCATGGGGTAGAAATGGATATAAGTTCATATCACCCACAGATCTTAAGTCATGACTTCTCCCACTTGTTATTAACCCGTTTTTCATTCAAATTCCTGCTGATTAAGGACTTCAGGTCAACAGGGAGTGTTTGCAGCGAGAAACCTCCTGAACTCAATCAGAGTCCAAAGGGTGCCTTATATATCTTTCTGTGACTTCTCTTTACTTTGATGGTCACAGATGAAATCTCTCTATGTTTCACACTTATTGAGTAGAAAAGGATATAAGTCCATATTACCCACAGATTTTAGTCATGCATTCCTGAACTTGTTATTAACCCTTTTTCCATTCATTCCTCCTGATTTAGGCCTTTCAGTCAACAGGCAGTGCTTTCAGCGAGAAAACTCCTGAATTCCATCGGACTCCTAAGATTACATTATATATCTTTCTGTTATTTATCTGTATTTGATGATCATAGATGAAATCTCTCTATGCTTTACACTCAATGGGTGAAAAATATATAAGTACATAGCACCCACAATTCTTTAGTCATGATTTCTTCCACTTGTAATGAATCCTTTTTTCATTCAAATTCCTGCTGATATAGGCCTTCAGGACAACAGGGCGTATTTAAAGTGAGAAACCTCCTGAAATAAATCAGAACCCAATGGGTACAGTATATCAATATGGAACTTCCCTGTATGTTGATGTGTATAGATGAAATCTCTCTCTGTTTTTTACTTCATGGTGTGGAAATGAATATAAGTTCATATCACCCAAAGATCTTAAGTCATGATTTCTCCCACTTGTTATTAACCATTTTTTCATTCAAATTACTGCTGATTTAGGCATTTCACACTATAAAGCAGTGTTTAATGCAAGAAACTTTGTGAATTCAATCATACCACAAAGCGAGCAGTATATATCTTTCTGTGACTTCTCTGTACTTTGATGATCATAAATGAAATCTCTCTATGTTTTAGAATTCAAGAGGTAGCAAAGGATATAAGTCTATATCATCCACAGATGTTAAGTCATGAATTCTCCCACATGTTATTAACCTTTTTTCATTCAAATTCCTGCTGATTTAAGGCTTTCAAGATAACAGGCAGGTTTTACAGTAAGAAACCTCCTGAAATCAATCAGACTCCAAATGATGAGGTATATATCATTCTATGACTTCTCTATACTTTGATGATCATAGATGAAATCTCTCTTGTTTTACACTTTATGGGGAAGAATATGATATAATTCCATATCACCCAGAGATCTGAAGTCGCGATTTCTCACACTTGTTATTAACATTTTTTCATTCAAATTCCTGCTGATTTAAGCCTTTCAGGCCACCTGGCAGTGTTTCCAGCAATAAGCCTCCTGAATTCAATCAGTGTCGATAGGGTGCAGTATATATCTTTCTGTGACTTCTCTGTACCTTGATGATCATGGATGAAATCAATCTATGTTTTACACTTCATGGAGTAGAAAAGGATATAAGTCCATATCACCCACAGATATTAAGTCATAATATCTCCCACTATTTATTAACCCTTTTTTCATTCAAATTCCTGCTGAGTTAGGCCTTATGGGCCAACAGGCAGTGTTTTCAGCAAGAAATTTCCTGAATCAATAAGACTCCAAAGGGTGTGGATATAGCTTTCTGTGACTTCTCTGGATTTTGATGATCATAGATGAAAAATATGTTTTACACTTCGTGTGGTAGAAAAGGATATAAGTCCATATCTCACACAGATCTTAAGTCATGATTTCTCCCACTTGTTATTAATCCTTTTTTCATTCAAATTACTGCAGATTTAGGTCTTTCAGGCCAACTGGCAATGTTTTCAAGGAGAAACCTCCTGAATTTAATCAGGCTTATAAGGTGCAGTATATATGTTTCTGTGAATCTCTTTAATTTGTTGATCATAGATTAAATCGCTCTATGTTTTACACTTCCTGAATTAGAAAATGTTATATCCATATCAACCACAAATTTTAGATCATAATTTGTCCCACTTTTTATAACCCTTTTTTTATTCATATTCCTGCTAAATTAGGGTTTTCAGGCCAACAGGCAGGGTTTTCATTGAGAAACCTCCTAAATTCTCAGACTCCAAAAGATACCATATATATCATTCTGTGAATTCACTTTACTTTGATGATGATAGATGAAATCTCTCTATGTTTTATACTTCTGGGGTAGAAAATATTATAAGTCCATATCACCCACAGATCATAAGTCATGAATTCTCCCACTTGTTATTAACCTTTTTCATTCAAATTCCTGTTGATTCATGCCTTTCAGGCCAAAGGCAGTGTTTTCAGCGAGAACCCTCCTGATCGATCAGAACTCTAAAGGGTGCTGTGTATATAATTCTGTGACTTCTCTGTACCTGATGATAATATATGAAATCTCTCTATGTTTTAAAGCTAATGGGGTATAAAAGGATATAAGTCCATAATGAAATAGATCTTAAGTCATGAATTCTGCCACTTGTTATTAACGCTTTTTTCATTCAAATTCCTGCTGATTCATGCCCTTTAGACCAACAGGTAGTGTTTTCAGCCAGAAACCTCGCAAATTCAACACACTCTAAAGGGTGCAGTGTATACCTTTATGCAACTTCCCTGTATGTTGATATTTATAGATGAAATCTCTCTCTGATTTACACTTCATGTGGTAGAAAGCGATATAAGTCCATTATATCCACAGATCTTAAGTCATGATTTCTTGACTTGTTATTAACCCTTTTTTCATTCAAGTTCCTGTTGATTTATTCCTTTCAGGCCAAAAGGCAGTGTTTTCAGGGACAAACCACCTGAATTCAGTCAGACTCCAAAGGTTGCAGTATACATCTTTATGTGATTTCTCTATAATTTGATGATCATAGATGAAATCTTTCTGTGGTTTTCACTTCATGGGGTAGAAAAGTATATAAATCCAGACAGGTTAGTGGCTGAAGGTCACTGCGCCGGCTCCAGGCTTTTGGGAGGGACCCATTTGCAGTTTTGCCCCCCCATCCCAAGCAGCCAACCCCCACTGCCAGTTTCCTCCGGAAACTAGTCCACACTTCGCAAGCACAGGTTAGCAGCTGGAGGTCACTGCGCCGGCTCCAGGCATTTGGGAGGGTCCCCTTTGCCGTGCCACCACCTCTGCCACCCCTGGGAGCCAACCCCCACAGCCAGCTTCCTCCAGAAACCCGCCCACACTGCGCAAGCACAGGTTAGCAGCTGGAGGTCACCGTGCCGGCTCCAAGCTTTTGGGAGGGACCCCTTCACCTTGCCACCACCTCCGCCACCCCTGGGAGCCAACACCCACAGCCAACTCCTCCGGAAACCTGCCCACTCTGCACATGAACAGGTCAATGGCTGGAGATCACAGCGCTGGCTCCAGGCTTTTGGGAGTGACCCCTTTGCCATGTCGCCCCCTCCGCCATCCCTGGGAGCCAACCCCTGCAGCCAGGTTCCTCTGGAAACCCTTCCACCTTGCCAACACCCAGTTAACCTTTGGAGGTTACTAGCGCCGGTATCGCAAGCAGCGCCGGCGCAAATTACTAAACTTAAGTACATATCTACTTTCAACCTGGAATACACTTCCATCAACATGTCAACCAACACAAGATCCATGGTTTCTCAATATGCAGAAAAGGTTCAAGAGCAAAACACAGTAAGGAGAAAAATTTAAACATGCAATCAAGCAATACAGGAAGTAATCCATTGCCAACAAAGAAAGGACAATCTCCAGTAAACATCAAAGAAATGATTTGCATCTCAGAAAAAGATTCCTCTATTAACAAGTTAAATGCTTTCCAACAATTAAGAGAAGAATTAGAAACAAAGGACAACAGTATGATAGAAGCAATTAATGCACTAAGGGAGGAAGTAAAAATATATAGAAAAGAAAGCATCAATATGCATACCCTAATCAATGAACTAAAGAATGAAAATGAATCCCTAAAATTTAAATTGAAAGAGACTGAAGATTTAAAGGTTGCAATAGATGAGCTCAAAAATGAACAGAAAAGTCATGGCAATAGAATAGATGAACTAGGGGAACGATCATCACACTTGAGGGTACAGAAATAGAGAGGACAAAGAAAGAAAAAGAGAGAGAGAAACAAAGCAGAAGGACTGAAGACAAGCTCAGAGATATATTCCTTAAGTAAAAGAAACATAAGAGTAATAGGAATCCCAGAAGGAGAGGAGAGAGTTATGGGAAGTGAAAGGCTGTTCAAAACAATAATAGAGGAGAACTTCTCATATCTGAAGAAAGAAATGAATATAGACATACAGGAAGCCAAAAGGACACCAAACTATTTTAATGAAAGAAAAGCCACAGCGAGACACATCATCGTAAAACTTCCTAGAACCCAAGATAAGGAAAAATAATGAGAATGGCTAGAGAAAAGAAACAGATAACCAACAAAAGAAAATCCATTAGACTGACCTCGGATTTTTCTGAAGAGACACTCCAGGCAAGGAGAGAATGGAGTCACATCTACAAAAAAATTCCAAGAAAAAATATGCCAGCCAAGAATACTCTACCCTGCAAAGCTATCCTTCTTATGCGAAGGAAAAATTAGAACCTTCTCCAACAAGCAGTCTCCAGAAATTTGCTACCACTAAACCCCCACTCCAAGAAATTTTGCAGGAGGCCACAAGAACAAAACCATAAGAAGATCAAATACAAGAAACAAAAACACAAAATAAACCCCAAGCGACCACCAGGAAACCGTTAGAATCGCAAATACCAATAATCACCCTAAACGTCAATGGTCTAAACTCAGCAATCAAAAGACGAAGAGTTACAGACTGGATCAGAAAACAGGACCTAACTTTCTGCTGCCTCCAAGAAACACACCAGATCGCTAAGGATAAGCATAGACTGAAGGTACAAGGCTGGAAAACTACACTACAAGCAAACGGCCCACACAAGAAAGCAGGAGTTGTCATACTTGTATCAGACAGAGCAGACTTCAAATTAACAAAAGTAATAAAAGATAAAGACGGCCACTACATAATGGTTAAAGCGTCAATCCACCAAAAAGACATAACAGTAAGCAACATATATGCACCTAATGAGGGAGCACCAAAATTCATAAAACAACACCTAGTAGAACTGAAATCAAATATGGATGAAAATGCATACGTGGTAGGAGAGTTTGACACGCCACTCTCAACACAAGACAGATCAACAAAGCAGCAACTACACAAAGAAACAAAAGCTTTAAAGGAAGAGCTGGACCAAATAGACTTAATAGATATATACAGGACACTACACCCCCAAGGAAAAGAATACACTTTTTTTTCAAATGCACACGGTTCTTTCTCTAAAATCAATCATATACTAGGCCACAAGACAATCCTGAACAAGTACACAAAGATTAAAATAATACCAACCATTTTCTCCAATCATAAAGCCATCAAATTAGAAATCAACAATGAAAAGAAAATAAGGAGAGTAAACACCACATGGAGACTCAAAAACAGGCTTCTGGAATATCACTGGGTAAAAGAGGAAATCAAAGAAGATATCAAAACCTACATGGAAGCAAACGACAATGACCACACAACGTTCCAAAATGTGTGGGATGCAGCAAAAGCAGTACTTCGAGGAACGTTCATAGCAATACAGGCCAAAACAACAAGAATTGAAACAGCCCAAAGAAATACTCTAATCTCCCAACTTGAGGACTTAGAAAAAGAGCAACCAAAAAACCCCAAACCCAGCAGAAGACAAGAAACAACAAAAATAAAAGCAGAGATTAATGAAATAGAAATCAAAAAGACCATTGAGAAGATAAGCTAAACCAAAAGCTGGTTCTTTGAAAATATAAATAAAATTGACAAACCCCTGGCAAGGCTTACAAAGAAAAGAAGAGAGAAAACTCAAATAAACAGGATCATAAATGAAAATGGAGATATTACAACAGACCCAGCAGAAATCCAAAAGATAATTAGAGACTACTACGAACATCTATATGCAAACAAATACAGCAACTAGGAAGAGATGGACAAATTGGTGGAACAATACAGTCATCCAAAATTGAACAAAGAAGAAATAGAAAACTTAAACAGGTCAATCACAAGCAATGAAATTGAGGCAGTCATCAAAACTCTCCCTAAAAACAAGAGCCCAGGTCCTGATGGTTTTACAAATGAGTTCTACCAAACATTCAAAGAGGAACTAACACCGGTACAAATTAAAAATCTTTCCAAAAATTGAGAAAGAAGGAAAGCTACCAAATACCTTCTATGAAGCAAACATTACACTCATTCCAAAACCAAATAAAGATAGTGCAAAGAAAGAAAACTACAGACCAATCTCCCTAATGAACACAGATGCAAAAATTCTAAACAAAATCCTGGCAAATCGAATCCAACATTGCATAAAAAGGATCATCCATCATGATCAAGTGGGATTCATTCCAGGGACACAGGGATGGTTCAACATTCGAAAACCAATCAACATAATCCACCACACCAACAAAGAGAAGAACAAAAACCATATGATCATATCGATAGATGTAGAAAAAGCTTTCGATAAAGTTCAGCATCCTTTCATGATGAAAGTCCTGGAAAAAATTGGTATAAAAGGAACATACCTAAACATAATAAAAGCTATATATGACAGACCCACAGCAAATATCATCCTCAATGGGGAAAAACTGAAACCATTCCAATTAAAGTCCAGAACCAGGCAAGGATGCCCACTCTCTCCACTCCTTTTCCACATAGTTCTGGAAGTCCTAGCTTAGGCAATAAGACAAGAGAAAGACATAAAAGGAATCCGAATAGGGAACGAAGAAATAAAGTTATCATTATACGCAGATGATATGATTCTCTATGTAGAGAACCCAGAAAAATCAACAGAAATACTGATTGAAATAATAAACCGATTTGGTAAGGTAGCTGGATACAAAATCAACACGCAAAAATCAACAGCATTCATATATGCACAGAATAAATCAGAAGAAGAAGAAATTGGAAAAAAACACCACATTTACCATTGAACCAAAGAAAATAAAATACTTGGGAATTAACCTAACAAAAGATGTAAAAGACCTATACAAAGAAAACTATAAAACATTCTTAAAAGAAATAGAAGATGATGTAAAAAAATGGAAAGACATTCCCTGTACATGGATCGGAAAAATCAACATCATCAAAATGGCTATACTACCAAAGGCCATCTGTAGATTCAATGCAATTCCAATAAAGATCCCAATGATATATTTTAAAGAGATAGAACAAAAATTATTGAAATTCATATGGAACAACAAAAGACCCCGAATAGCCAAAACCCTTTTGACAAACAGAAGAGAGACGGAGGTATTACTATTCCAGACTTCAAACTGTACTACAAAGCCATAATACTTAAAACAGCATGGTACTGGTACAAAAACAGACAGACCAATGGATCAGAATTGAATATCCGGAAATAAAACCACACATATACAGTCAAATAATCTTTGACAAAGGGGCAAAAAACATACGCTCGAACAAGGATAGCCTCTTCAGTAAATGGTGCTGGGAAAACTGGATCAAAACTTGTAAAAAACTGGACCAGGATAACACCCTCACACCCTGTACAAAAATTAACTCAAAATGGATAAAGGACCTGGAAGTGAGACCTGCAACCATAAAATACATAGAAGAAAACCTGGGCAAAACCCTTCATGAATTTCACCTCAGAAAT
>PVHY01030391.1:0-13455 GCA_004024945.1 Uropsilus gracilis
AAAAAAAAAAAAAAAAGGAAAACATAAACAGCTGGAACTACATCAAACTAAAGAGCTTTTGTACAGCAAAAGAGACAACAGACAAAACAAAAAGAAACCCAACTGAATGGGAGAAAAATCTTGCCTTCCACAAAAGTGATAAGGGATTAATAACAAAGATCCATAAGGAACACACACAATTTAGCAAAAACAAAGCAAGAAGCCCAATCAAAAAATGGGGAGAGGAACTAAAAAGACACTTCTCTGAACAAATCCCAAGTTCTCCCCTCTCCTTCCAAACCTGTCTAAATTCTACTTCAAGGCTCACCTCAGTGCTATTGGCTTTCAAGCTGAATCCAATCCCTTTCAAGAACAAGTCTTCTCTTGACATTGCAAGTTTCTATTATGCTGAGTATCACATACTGCCTATTACTAGTTCCTGGTATCTATATGTTTTTTGACTTTAACATTTCCAAGATCTAGTTCTTGCTTCCCTTCCTCCCTCCAAGTATTCAAGATTTCTTACATGGACATCTTTATTATGTCTGTATAATGCTACTTAGGAACACCAAAGCTCACAACTTACCTCATTTAATTCGTCTGACTCTGAGTGTAAGCAGGCATGGATTATTTTTGCATTCCACAAATGATAAGACTCAGTGGATACATAACTTGCCCCACATCACAAATTCTAGCAGATAAGTGGCAGAAGCAAGGTTTGCTATACTCACGGATTAGAAATTCCAGTCTACGTTTGAGATGATTCTGTAAGAAATTTGGATTTCAAATCTGAGATCCAAGAATAAGCAGAAAACTGAGAAATTACAATCAATAGGGTCAAGTTTATTATTCCTATGACCAAAACCGTGCTTTAAGCTAATCAAGGTCCCAGACACTCATCCAGAAAGAGATCTTAGAATGGGAGGCAGGAGACAACTGGGTTCATTCTTCCTCCATGTGTCATTTCCCCACCTGTGAAGTAGTAAAACGGTAGTTAGACTAGATAAGATCCTTCATGCAGGCTATGAGCGCTTGCTAATTATTCTGGAGACTCAGAGCTGAAAGTAAGATGGGCTGAAACGTTCCTTCCACTTGGCAGATTTGCAGTAGAATAGCCTGAGTTGGAGGCTGAGTTAGAGGTCCACAGAAAAGGACAGGCCCCATGCAGGGCTTTAGTTACCAGAGAGTACAAGGAGAATAGCAGCCGATTGGAGAAGACAGACCACACCAGTAAGTCAAGAAAATACAGCACTTGGGGCAGTACTGGGCAGAGGCCTGTATTCCCATCAAACGAAGTCACTGGTGTACTTGGATCCCTAAAAGGTCCCTTCCACTCTCTCCATTTGAGTCACCAGGGTGGGGCAATACTACAGCCAATAGACAGAAAGGCAGGTGGGAACAGCAGTCTTCCTATCTGTTCCACTCCAGGAACCCAGGCAGCACACCCACCAGCAGTCTACACTGCTGTCTATCTTTCTTGGATCCCATCAAGATCCCCTGTGCATCTCGGGGGTCCTACCCCTGGTGTTAGCTTTCTGTAAGTTGGAAGTCAGGGTTTCTGAGGTCCAAAGACCACCCCGAGTCTAGTGGGAGGGCATGTTTTATGAACTTTGAGGCCCTCCCCATGATTGTCACAGGGCCTGTGACACCACAAAAAAACTTGAGAGGAATTAAAGAACAGAAGAATGAGGCCAGGCACGGTAGCATATGCCTTTAATCCCAACCTAGAAAGGGAGGTCAAGGCTAGGAATCACTTGAGTCCATGGGTTCAAGACCCGCCCCGGGCAACACAATGAGACCTAGTCTCAAAAATATAGCTGGGCATGGTGGTATGTGCCTATAATCCCTGGAAGGTGAGGTTGGGGGGATCACCTGAGTCTGCAGGATCCCAGATCTGACCCAAGATCAGGACTACCCTGGGCAACATAGTGAGACCTAATCTTAAAAAAAAAAAAAAAAAGAAAGAACAGAGGAATGAATGAGAACTAGAAAGACAGAAAGTGGGGTTGTGGAGGTCCACAGACATGAATTCAAGGACTTCCTTGCCATTTTGGTCAGTAAAATTTTATTCAGCTAGCAGAAAGTTTGCCCAGCCTCAGAATTGTCACATGCAAACTTAATGATCCTGACTTCATAGAGGATCTGGAAGTGCAAAGCAGAATAGCAAATATAAGACAAGTTCCTAGGCATAATACAGCTCTGAAAAATAAAAAAAAACATTCAATTTTGCTTCCCAGATCCTTTGTCTCCTATATATGAAGCATCCAGAACCGAAGAGCATGAAAACCATAGCTAACATATGCCTCAGCCTTACAAGGTTTCCTGTTCAAGAACCCTGAATCTTTGAGGCCTTAATAAACCAATGGGCTACTCTCAATGGCAATATCAGGTAGAGGCTAGGACCAGATAGCCAAGACCTTGTTGTGAGGTTTCTAGATGTAGAAGATGGCCTTGATTAGCAGAAGTGCACTCATTAGGCTTAGTGAACAAAGATTGGCCCAATAGACCTTCTTTATGATTTTAAAACTCAGTCTGTAGCATGTTATCTCTCCTGGCTTGTGCAGACATGAGACACACATGCTAAATTCAGAAGCAAGCCCAGAATATCCCTGAGATACTACTGACCCTTGGACAACCAAGGAATTTACTTTGAACCCTGCAAATGACCTATCTGCTGGACTGCAACAAAATATGTAAGATATGTAACATATGATATATATAGTATATATATAAAATATATATAAGTTTATATATACATTTATATATAAAAGCTTATATTTATATATATTTATATATAAGTATATATAAATATATATTTTTATATATATCTTATATATACATATTATATATATATATAATTATATATATTTAAAACATGAACTACTGGAAAGTGGTTCATCTTATCCCCTACCTTTCTATAATGACTGATTATCATTACATCCATGGGCCTACTTAATAGCACTAGCAGTAGGAATCTCTTGATATCCTGCTTCTATATGCAAAAGAGTCTTCCAGATGAAGTCCACCTACCTCTCAGATACTAGACAACTACATCCAGATTATGTTGTCTCTATACTTCCCCTTTTTTAGTACCTCTGTGAACCTCTCTAGGAGCCTCCCCCTTGGATACTACAATGACCATGCTGAGACAGAGCCTCTTGGAAGTGCTGGCTTCTTTCCTCTTGCCTTATAGTCTCAGAAACAAGAAAACTAACAATAGTGCACATAAATCATAGCTTAACAATTAACAGCATATCATTTTTATTCTCCATCCCTAGCAATTTTGCTTCGTTCCATTGTTTCAGCTGTTGTAGGCACAAAGAGAGACAAGTCAGACCCAGTTGGTGACTGCTATTTTTCTTTTTTTGAGAATAGGTCTAGCTATTTCTTTTTTTAATATATAAACAATTTTATTTTGTTCTTTGGGTTACAACCTCTCTGTTATATATTTTTCCCCCTCCCTCCTCTCTCCGGTGCTCCCTCCATTCTCTCACACCCTACTCTTTGTTATTTATTAGCTGTGCTGAGTCCATTAGTCTCTTTCCTATGTTAGTGTCTTTTCTCTGGGTGAGGGACTGAGTTGTTGTGTCCAGGTGCACCTTGCTGTTAGATTTTCAGTCTTAAGTTAGCGTTGGGTGGCCAGGTTATGTTTGTTTGTCTAGCTATTTTTGCCCGTGGAACCGCAGGCTCACGTTGCCTAGGGTACCACAGACTCAAGCAATCCCCAGCCTCAGCTGCCCAGGTAGCTGGGATTACAGGCACGGGTGCCACCATGCCCAGCTATTTTTTTTGGAACTAGTTCTCCCTATGTGCCCCCGGGCGGGACTCCAACCGAGATCCCTGGGCCGCTGCTTCCTAGGCTGCCATTTACAGGCATATACCACCATGCCTGGCCCTAGCTGCTATTTCTTGAGAAGAACTTTCCTAAACTTACTCCAATTTTGACTTCATTTTAATAGTGAAATCTTTACCTCTGGGTGAGATTTGTTCCCCATTTTCTGAACATGTGCTTCCTGAGGTAACACACTCCACAACTGAAGCTGCACAAAGTTAACCCCAACCTCCTCCCTTCTCCCTCCCCTTGCCCCTTCTGTACCAAAACCTGTGTTCTTTTTCTTAGGTTCCCTGGGGTCTATATAAGGGAGAAGTTGTTCTTCTGAGAAACACTCACCCGTAGGGTCTCCCTGGGGCTTTCAGTAACTTTACTGCTTCAATAAATCTCAGTTTCAAAATTAATTGCTTTGGCAGGTGTCGTTTCATTCCCGAGCGAGGGATTCACTCACTCACTACTGCTGGTCGGTAATAACGCTGTACTGGGAAAAATGGATCAAATCTCTGGAGGAAAATACCACCTCAGGCCTTCCGCGATGTAGAGCCATTATGTTAACCCGTTCGGACACCAGCAGTCATTTCAAGGCACACGCTAGTCTCTGCCTTTTTCAAATGATAAGCTTCAGAGGCTGGCATCTTTCTCAAGATGATGGGAAGGGGAAGGGGCAGAGATGGGCATCGTGTGGGTCACTAGGAGCTGCATGTGCACAACCTAAAACCTCAGTAGAGATGTAGACCCCACTCCCAACGCGATAGCCCCGCCCAAGAGTTAGGAACCCCAGAGACCAAGGTCCCCCGCCAGCCCTCCCGGGGGATGAGGGGCGCGCGCCCACCGTACTCACAGGGACTTCCGGGATCCTGCACAGAGCCGGAAGTGGTCGATCTCACTTCCGGTTCAGCCATTGTTTTTGCTTGTTTCTGCCGTGGTGGAGGTGTCCTGCTTTGACCACTGGCCGCCGCGGTGCACCGGGGCACGGACTCGGCGCGGAGAGGGAGTTTCTCCTCGGACTGAGGTCGCTATTCTGTAGCCGTGACCTCCTGCAGCCCAGGTCGCGGCTGCTGGCCGGAGTCTCGCTTTGCCCCGTCGGCCTGCGGTGCGGTCGGTACTTGTGTAGCTGAGAAGTCGCCCGCAGTGGGCCTGCATCTTTGTCCGGTTCCCTCGACCGGCACTGCCTGGCACCTGCGGGCCCAGCGATGATTCGCCCGGGTGAGCGGCGCCTTAGAAATTGGGCTAAGGCGACTTGTAGATATTTGCCCTGCCTTGCACTCTAAGACAACATGAAGCATCCGAAGCGGTTCTGTCTTGGAATTTCAAACTTGAAGTGTTAACTTGGAGAGGTAAAAATCCAGGTGAGATAAACTGCAGAACATTCGAAACGGTGAAGATGGTAGGAAAATGACTGCTCCTGCTACATGTGTGGTATCTCAGAACAGAGTTCGTGGATGTTTAAGTTCATTTTTGTGTTCTAAAGAAATTGAGGCCTAGAAAGAGATTGCTCCCAAAGTACTGAGATGCTTGGGGTTTGGGAGCATAACGTGGAAGCTGATTTTTCAGTTTTACAATATTTAAGCTAGATAAGAGTCTCCCCCCTTCCCAATTCAGTATCAGCTAAATAAGCCATTCATTTACCAGAAATGTGCCTCCTTATGCCATGTACCCGCACTGTGTACAAAGATGATTGGGAACCAGTCCTGCCCTTTGAGTCCTCTCAGAAAGTGGGGAAGGTAGCTGTGTAAACCACAGAACAATTACAGCTTGAGAAATGCTCTAGCCCAGGTTTGAATGAGAAAGGCACTGGTGGGCTCACTCAGGCAATAACCACAGTTAATTCTGTAGCTATCAGAAAGGTGGATTGAGTAGAAATAGGTCTGTGGTATTTTCTGACTCCATCAGGTTCTTTTCCTTTCATGTCCATCTAGCAGTTTTGAAGGGTGGAGGTTGTGATTAAGCTAGCTAAAACGGCCTTTATTTTTGCTGGTGGAACCGCAGGCTCAAGTTGCCCGGGGTACCACAGACTCAAGCAATCCCCAGCCCCAGCTTCCCAGGTAGCTGGGATTATTGGCGTGCGCCACCACGCCCAGCTATTTTTTTGGAACTAGGTGTTGCTATGGGCCCCAGGTGGGATTTGAACCGCTGTCCCTAGCCCCTGCCGCTTCATAGGCTGAAGCTTACAGCACGAGGCACCGTGCCCAGCTAAAACACAGTCTTATAACAAAAACAGAAGGGTCCTGTATGGGCAGTCAGGGAAAATGGTATTTATACTGGGTCTTGACAGATGAGTAGCTGCTGTCAAAAGTTGGAAGGAAGATGAAAAATACAAACAGGAGAGTATGTGTGACTTTTAGCAGTCTCTCTAAAGCTTCAGTCCCAAACTTTATTATGCAGCTCTATCACAACATGAAGTGTAAGAGTTTCTAATATTCACTTCCAGCATAGGTTTATTTGTAAATTAAAGAATGTACAAATGCTAATGCACAGTATATAATATACAAAGTAGTGTTTAAATAATAAATTACTGTTTCCTTATGCACCTTTTGGGTCATTTTGCATATCACACATTTTGAGATCATTGCTCTTTCTCTAGCCTAAGTACCTGGGGAGAATGGTCCAGGGTTGTGGCTAAAAAAGCCCAGAACTGTGAATACTATATGTAGACATTTAGGTTTTATTGTATACATAATGGGAATCACTGAAAGTTTTAAGAAGGGAAGTCATTTGGAGAGATGCCTAGAGATACTGTCCTGGTTGGGTTCTTTTTTCCTGGAACTTTGCTGTTTAACTCTTGAGTGTCATCAGTCTGGGGCTGACTCCTTTGGGAATGTTTATTTCTCTCGATGTTTCTGTAGGTGATACTGTCATCATTCCCCACTGAAAAACAACTCCTGAAACTTAAATTATAGACTGTCATTTCAATCCCACAAACTGCTGTTAGGAAGAGTTTTTCTTGAGGATCACAATGACCAGCCAAAACAGGGGAACTTTAGGTCTCATCCCCAGGGATGCTGATCTGGAGGGGTGCCTGATTGTGAAACAGGAGCCAGGGAGCCAGATCTGGGGAAAAGGCTGCAGTCTCCGGAAGAACCACCCTCCTGTCTGTGAAATCTTCCGGCTACACTTCAGGCAGTTATGTTACCATGAAATGTCTGGGCCCCAGGAGGCACTAGGCCGACTGAGGGAGCTGTGCCACTGGTGGCTAATGCCAGAAGTCCACACCAAGGAACAGATTCTGGAGCTGCTGGTGTTGGAGCAATTCCTGAGCATCCTGCCTGGGGAGCTGCAGACATGGGTGCAGCTGCATCACCCTGAAAGTGGTGAGGAGGCTGTGGCTGTGGTGGAGGATTTCCAGAGACATCTCAGTGGACCAGGACAGGTGAGTCATAGAGTCTAGAATAACACTTGGTATTCTCTAGTGCCTGAATTAACCTGGAAATAGACAACATCCATTTGTTAGATTCTGCTTGCTTGCCCTCACCTTTCTTGAGCCAGCTCCTGGGTAGTGAGGAAATGACATTGTGCTCTAAACGGTAAACAGAAATTCAAATCCCAGCCAAGTTCTGTGAATCATTTGTGAATAGTTTCATGAGCCTAACTTCAGCCTGAAGATGCATACAGCACTCATGGTAGGCGGAGGATCGGCATGCAGTTAGATTGGAAATCTGATTTCTAGGAAGCCTGCACTTTCACTGTGCCACAGCTGATACCGTGTGTTTTCAGACATCAAGACATGACAGCAGAATCCTTCTCCTAGTAGACTCAGAGAATGTTTGTGGGATGATTAAATGATGAAACAAGCATTTCCACAGCAGTTTGTCAGAAGGAGATTAAGGAATACCAAGGCAGGTCAGAGTCACTTTGCTCAGCAGGACCGTGCATGTGTGCACATTGGCGCAGGAGAGGGTAATTCCTGCTTGACTTCAAAATTGTGCAATTGTGTCTTGCAGTGGGATGCCATCTTAGATTGATGGGGTTTCTGTGCTCATGAAGAAAGGAAACCAGTAAGTGAATCTGAGTCCTAGGAGATGAGCAAGCACTGTACCAGGATTTATTTGTTGATGAATTGCAAAGTAGTATTATCGGAGTGCAGTCAAGCTCTGTCCTCTGCCAGTACTGACTGTTTAGGTCACATGTAAATCCTGCGTATAAGAACCATGTGGTGGACAACCTGGGACCTCATGTAGCCATCTGGTCCTACTGCTGCATAGCAGATCTAATTCAAGAGGGCAAATAAAACATGGTTAGTAGAAGTTATTTTCATCTTATATAAGTGTCTGAGTGAGCTTATTAGTGTGATTTATTTAGACAGTGTTTTAGAGTCTTTGCTCCACATATGCTAATAAAAATGTAGCAATGAGATTTTGAAGAGCTGGTTTGGTGACAATAAGCAAGGATTAGAAATAAAATATCTTCTGAAGTATTATTGTACATGTCTCTGAAGGTCGGTGTTGTCTGATCTTATTTGACTTTTTTATATATATTACTAGGAAAGGAATAGTATGTTATGAAAACTGAGTTTACTGATAACCCTAAAAACTCTTACTAACCATCAAGAGGAAGTCAGTTGGAAGATAGTAATCAAACTCCAACTTTGGAGCCAAGCTTTGATTTTGAAGCTAATCATTTAGACAAAATTCTTACCCTTAAAAACCTTATTTTTCATTGGGAGAGAAATGGGTAATAAACAAATAAGATAACTTAAAGATTAATATATGCTATAGAGAAGATAGAATCAGGTACTTTGAGAAAAGGTGATTATCCTTGCATTGTGGTTAGTGTGGTTAGTGTCAGTGTGGTTAGGAGTGGTTTTCTTGATGAGAAGCTTTGGTTTACAGAAATTAGAAAGTCAGTCTTGAGGTTTGTCAACCACTGTCCTGGGATATTGCTTCATTTGTTAGCCTTAAGGCATTTTTTGTGTTCATGTGGGCGGACTTACCTATCTCTTGTATTTCCTTGGTACTTCTAACTGGTTTCTTTTGTAGTCTGAGGTCTTAGGGAGCATATTGACATGCCTTCTGGGTCTTTTTTTTAGATGGTTCTTCATAATCAAATGTGTGTCACCAAGTATAAATGGTTATGTGGTGTGATCTGCAAGCTTCTACTTAGAGAGTAAGCAGAGGAACGGCCACATGGTTGCTAGTTGTAGGCACTGCTTTCACAGTTTACGCCTCCCCCCTCTCCCTCCAATAGGCTGTTCTGGTGAGACTGGCAAGATACTGGTTCTTTTCCCAGGCTTGCTTTCTGGAGTTGTTTGTTAAAGGTTTTAGGTACTATACTTTCAAGATGCTCTTTTGAACCCAATTTTATTTCCATATCACTAGGTTTCAGCTCCAGTTCAGGAACAGGAGATGCTCTTGAAGAGGACAACGGCGCTGAGTAGAACAGAGGAATCTCCTCCTACTACTTCACACCTCAGTGAGGGCTCAACTTCTGGAACCCACCTTGAGCTTTCCCATAATTCAGGGGCAAACTGCCTCCCCAGTGGGCACTCAGGTACTCACCTCCCCCAGCTCTTGCTTCTATGTCATGCTTTCCTTATTTGGAATCCTCCACTGCCCTGTCCTCTAGTGACTTTGTTCCTTTTGCTTAGTCTTCAATCATTTTGTGCATTTGTCAAGCAGTTGTCATAGGAAGAAAGTGTTGGGAACTAGGGAGATACAGTGCATAATACAGTATATAATCTGCTTCCAAAGAACTTAGCAGAGAGTCACTTGTAATTTAAGAAGCAATTGCATTATGACACATGGGCTAGTCCCACAAGTGAGTAATTTGCCTTTGTAAATAGTAAGGGAGATTATTATAGAATAGAGTAGGTAGAAACTGCTTCATTGAGGATTTAGCAATGGACTTAGATCGTGAAAAACAGGGAGAAAGTGGTTGTACTGGAGCAGAGGTTTAAGCAAAAACTCTGAATGGGAGTTCATTGACCCCAGTGTATGGAGCCAGCAAGGACTGTTTGGGAGCTAAGGGTCTCCTTGTGCAGGGTCTTAAGATTGAGAGCAGAAAGATATGAAGGAGCAACAGATGGTGTATTAGAAACAGTATTTCAGAAAAATTAATCTGGCACATGTGAACACTGTTGTTTGACTGGAGAGACGAGTGTCCAGGAGCTTCAGTATGGAGCTAGCATAGGAGACTAGATATGAGCTGACTGTTGCCTAAACATGGTTCAATGAAATGGAAAAGTGATAGACTTTATAGATGTTGTGAAGGAAGAATCCATGAGACAACAGAAAAGAGGGAGAATTAAAGGGTTATGATCATTATCTAGAGTCACAGACAAAACTAGAAGTCAGGAAAGGAGCACCATAAAGATATGCATTTTAGATAGTGAGAGTTGAAGCCATTATGGGACACCCAGATGAAATAACCAATGGGTAACTGGGAACCTGTCATAGAGAAGTAGGAAGAATTGAGAACATGAGAGAAGGGTTAGTGCAATGAGAGTCAGTGCGGCCTCTGGCAAAGAGGAAATGGAACCTCTGAGATCTGAATGACTGGAGTCTCCACTATGAGAATGCAGGGGAAGGAATAGAAACCAGAGAATGAGGAGTCAGATATGTGAGAGAAAAATCAGGCTTAGCTGATATTAGGGAATCCATGGAGGAGAGAGAGTGGTCAGAAGTGTCACATCTGTTAGAGAGACTGAAGACTTTTCTTGAGGGTAGTTGAGGGCTGGGAAGAGGACTCACTTCTAAGTTTGACCAGGAATCTTCTACAGTGCCTTTCAGGAAAAGTTCACAGCCTCTCCCTGTACAAGCAGGGAAAAGTTCCACTGTTTAGAGCTCATGGCACACACTCTCTGGGGATACAACCCATATAGCAGCATGGACAGGCTTGTGCTACTCATAGCTTTCTTTCCTCCCTCAGCTCACTGTACTTCCCTAGTGCCTGCCCTTCCCCAAGCTGGGAACTTAGGAGACCAAGCAGCAGTTACTGCACTTCAGATGTCAGGCCTCCAGTGAGCTTAGTTTTCTATGTCTTTGCTGAGTTCCCAAGTCTGTGCTCCAGGCATAGCTATAGCTCCTCCTTGGAGCTCAGGGTCAGTCTGAGATGGCTCCTATCTTAGCCTGTTGAATTCTGGCCTAATAACTTTCCCTGGACTGGGTCTTGCCTGCTGAGTTCTTGGACTCTGTTTTGCCGTGGACTTGTTTTTTAGCTGTCATATCCCAGCTTCTCTCCTTCCCTGACTCCATTGCCCACTGGGATCCTTCCCCTATGCCCTTGGTACCTCCTATTACATTGGCCTTTGGGATAGGTATGTCCTTGAGCAGTAGAAACTTGTCATTCCAGGGGTCTGCAGTGTACAAATTCCTGTCTGTGAATGTACTGAGAAGTAGAAGGGTCCAGCACTAAGTCAGAGAGCCTTGTGCCAGAACATCATGCCAGAACGTTACCACAGGTTGGCCTCATTGGGTAATGATTTTGTCCCCTGGTAATGTAGCTTCTACATTCTTTACCTTTTCATTGCTATGCTACTTTTTATTTTAGTATAAAAAGTTGAAAATATATGCAAATAGTGAGAAAGATATAACCTCTCTGTTCCCATCACTAAGCTTTAATCATTATCAGCATTCTCTTTACTTTATTATTGATTGACCTAGGATAGTTTACAGTTTGTAGTTGTAAATAGTAGAGTCAGGGTGGGGACAAAGAAAAAAAATTGTAGAGTCACCTAGGTTATTGTAAGTGATGACAGTTGTTACTTATATTAATGGTAACAGAGTAGAAATGTTGTACATCACTAGCTACACTGGACTTGGGGAATCAGGGCCTTTTGGAAACTGGGCCCTTACCCAGGGCAGCTCAGAAGCCTCAGCAGCAAAAGCAATTGAATTTTTATGCCACTCTTGCTCCGTGAATGTGACAAACTGTTCTCCATTTTCTCTCCTCCCACAGCTACCCATTCTCTTCACTCTGAATCTCTCTTTTTTTTTTTTTTTTTAAGACTAGGTCTTGCTATTTTTGCCCATGGAACCGCAGGCTCTCGTTGCCCGGGGTACCACAGACTCAAGCTATCCCCAGCCTCAGCTTCCCAGGTAGCTGGGATTACAGGCGAGAACCACCACACCCAGCTATTTTTTTGGAACTAGGTCTCGCTACCGGCCCCAGGCGGGACTCGAACCGCGACCCCTAGCCCCGGCTGCTTCATAGGCTGAAGCTTACAAGCATGAGCCACCGTGCCCAGCCCTGTATCTCTTTTTAATCTTAAGCAGACTTGTCCATTTCTTCATACTTTTGTTTTTTTGTAGCTGCCGATAGCTTGGTTTCTCTTCTTTCAGTATATCATTTCAACTTGAGGTCCTACTTACATCTCTTCCTTTTGCCATTCTTCCCATTCAGAATTTATTAAAAAGAACTTTAATGATGGTCTAGCTGTCAAATAGTTTCTCAGTTTGGCCAAAGCTTTGACCTCAGTAGTGGTTGCTACTAGAGATAAATCACAGTTGGTTCCAGTGCTTGGCCCTGGTCCTATCATCTGGTCTATCATGGGATGAATTAAGTTGCTTGATATAAAGCTTAGTCACTTTACTTCAGCAAATACACTTTCCTTTAAAGTTCTTAAGTTTAGAAACTGCAGAGTCCAGGCAATTTACTGGAATGGACTGTTGTCAGAGCAAGTTCTGTGATTGACAAGTCCAGGAAGTTGCCTACTCTGAAGACTCTGGATCAGGCATCTAGAATTTCCATACTCAAATGCATGTGGTAGTTTGTAACCCTGGTTTCAATGTGATTGACAGGAAGGAACATTTTCATGTTTAGTAGTCATAACCATAATCTGCCTTCTCACAGCTTTTGTATTTATTTATTTATTTTTGAGACATTGCCTCTGGTGGGTCTCGAGCCCATGGACTCAAGCGATTCCTAGTCTTGGCCTCCCTTCATAGGCTGGGATTAAAGGCATGCACCACCACACCCAGCCCCATATATAGAATTTAAAAACAAATACTCAACTGTTTGTTTTCCTTATACTTCCAAGTTACTAAGGTACCAAAGACATGTTTTGATTTATATTGAAAATTATTGATGCCTTTCTTAATTTGGGGAGCACAGTACTGGCTGCTATAAAAAAAAAGATCCCTACTTTTAAAGCACTACTCTCCCAATTCATACTTTTCCTTAGTATTTTTTCCCCTTTTTATTATAATATTTTTATTTTTGCATTTTGTACAATACATGATTGCATAATTGTTGATACCCATGGGATTACCCCATCCCACCATGCTCCCTCTGGTCTCTTTGTCTCCTTTCTTTTTGTTGTTTGTCTATGTTTAACCCGTTAGTCTTTTTGGTCTTTTTTTTTTTTTTTTTTTTTTTTTTTTTTTTTTTTTTTTTTTTTTTTTTTTTTTTTTTTTTTTTTTTTTTTTTTTTTTTTTTTTTTTTTTTTTTTTTTTTTTTTTTTTTTTTTTTTTTTTTTTTTTTTTTTTAATATCTTCATTGGCCATTCCAAGCGCCTTTGGCTTGTATCCATGCTTCTTGTTTCTTGGTGGCTGTTCTTTCTGTTGTTTTCTGCTTCATTTTGCTGCTTCATCCTATTATGTTTCAGGTCTTTGACTTTGGGGATGTGATTCCCAGTCTTATTTTTTTTTAATTTTTTTTAATTTATTTATCTATATTTCACATCATTTCAATCCCTGAGGGTCACCCAC
>PVHY01030392.1:0-13464 GCA_004024945.1 Uropsilus gracilis
GAAGGAAGGAAGGAAGGAAGGAAGGAAGGAAGGAAGGAAGGAAGGAAGGAAGGAAGGAAGGAAGGAAGGAAGGAAGGAAGGAAGGAAGGAAGGAAGGAAAGAAGGAAGGAGACATATATATTACTCTCAAGGCCTAGAAGCAGAAATGCTAACATTATATTTTCAGTAGAGCCTTTAATAGCTCTTTACCATTTCTAAACTGAAGTCAGGATCTCAAGGAAGCATTCTAGAAAATTCCACAAATACAGAAGTATGAAATTTAGGGCCATGTGGCAGTACTCAGAGACCAGACTGAGCTCACAGTTTACATGAAATTATTTCAGATTAACACAGTCATGGCACCATCTTTACAAGGCTGGCGTATTGAGCCTCTAGTAGAAGTGATATGGATCTGGGGCATATGAAAGAACTTCTCCCAGAGAGGTCAAGTCTTTCAAAATCCACGGGAAAATAAACATACTAGATAACCTTAAAGGAAATCTCACAAAGGGTTAGACATTCATACATGACAACACCACTGTGAGGCCTGAAATGGGAACAATGTATAAGTGGTGGACCCTAAAAGCTCCATTTTTGCATTGTATTAGAAAGGAAATGTTATGTTGGGGAAGAACTTCCTTCATTCTAATACACTCCCAAAATACAGTAGCACATACTATGGTGGTTTACAACATGTCACATGATACAAGGTTCTGAGGTGGGAAGTGGTAGCAGAAAGACTAATGTTCATTTTTGTAGAGAGAATATGACAAGTCTGTTACTTTTATTATTTGAAATAAGTTCAGGAATCAACAAGGACTAAAAAGTTAAATTAACATTTCTCCAGAATCAGTCAATATTTTGATAATAATCTAATGATTTATTACTATTCTGGGAAACAAACTGTCCTACTGGGAATATAAATTCACTTTAGAAAACATATTTTAATAATAAAGATATTATCTGATATGATTTAGATTTTAAATCCATATGGTAAAGAAATCCCCATTGGTATTTTCAAGCATAATTTTATTTACAAGTGATAACTTATTTCTTTTTTATGATGTATGATTTATTTGTATGATTATAGTCCATCCAGGAATTACCAAGGAAATTTGGTCTTATACTTCAATGTCTGTTTTTTAGATATATTTATATAACCCTGTCTATAGAGAGCTCAGAAACAGTATTATGTCTTTACCTTACTTCATAACATTTTAACTCTTCATATTATTTTGGTATATTTTATTTATATTTCCATGAATGTCCAATATAAGTTAAAACATTTTAAACCAAAGAGTTGCTTATTGACACAATTTTATGCATCTCTGTTAAGGACTAAATTGGGTCCCCCCCCACCAAAAATCACATTTTGAAGTTTTAATTCCCAGTCCCTCAGAATAGAACTGCAGTTAGAGACAGTCTTAAAAAAGATAAATAAATTTTTTGAGATCTCCAGGGTGGGTCCTAATCCAAATGCCTGGTGCCCTTGCTGGAAGAGGAAAAGAGGACAAAGACACATATGGACGGAAATGACTGTCATTCACAAGCTACGAAGAGAAACCTCAGAAGATATCAGTCCTGCCAAACCTTAATCTCAGAATTCCAATGTCCAGAACTATGAAAAAAGAAACTTCTGTTTAAGTCACTCAGTCTGCAGTGCTTTGTCATGGCCACCCTAGCAAACTGATATGGTCTCACTAGTAAATGCTATTATAGTATGTCTAGTTCTCTCTTTTATTTTAATATAAAAAATAGTTCTTAATATAGATACTCATTCAGCAATTTTACATTGAGGGCCTGCTATGTATAAAGTGCCAGGGTGTGATAATAACAAAGCCTTAGGTCTTAGGATAACATGATATGCTTTTATTAGATTTTTAGTTTGGCTTTAATTTGACCCTTTCTTTTGTTTTTCTATATTTCACATGTAAGTAACACTATCTGGCATTTGTCTTTCTCCATCTGACTTTGTTAGAATTATTTACCCTTCCAGATCCATCCATGTTAGTACAAATGTTCAGAGTTTATCTTTTTTGACAGTTGAATCATATTCTATTGTGTATCTATACCATATCATCTTAATCCAGTCATCTGTTTTTAGGAATTTAAGCTGTTTCTAGCTTTGCTGTTGTAAACAGTGGTGCCATGAACTTGGGCGTGCAAGTTTCCTTTTGAATTAGTGTTTCTGTATCCTTCTGGGAGACACCTAGGAGTGAAATTGTTAGGTTTTAGAGTAGATGCATTTGTAGTCTTTTGAGGAACCTCTTTACTGTTTCCCAAAGGGACTGGACCAGTCTACATTCCCATTAACAAAGTAATAGAGTTCCTTTTCCTTTACATTCTTGCTAGCATTTATTTTTCCAGGTGTTTTCACATGAGCCATGTTCAGAGATGAGGAATGGTAGGTAGCTCATCCTGATTTTGATTTGCATTTCTCTGACAATAGTGATGATGATCATTTTTTCATGTGCCTATTGGTCACTTGTATGTCTTCTTTGGAAAAGCACCTATTTAGTTCTTCTGTTCATTTTTTTATTGGGTTATTTATTTTCTTTTTGTCAAAGTGTATGAGTTCTTTATAAATCTTAGTATCAACCCACTGTCAGATGTATGTTATGCAAATATTTTTTGCCATTCAGTAGGGTGCTTTTTTCTTTTGGTGAGAGTTTCTTTTGCCATAAAGAAGCTTTTTAGTTTTAATATTGGTTTATGTTCTGCAAAAAGGATGTTCTTCTTCTGTAATTATCTGATTTAATCTCCAATTTAACATGAAAAAGCCAACATCCATTAAACAAGAAAATATTTTCTCTGCACTTAAAACAAAATGCAAGTTAATGATTAATCAAAATCCTCATCAATGAGCACCACTGAAATATTTAAATAAAAATCAATAAAATCTTAACATCTTAATTTTACATCATAATACTGGAAACCCTTCATTTTGGTTGTACTTTTGGGGAAAGGATGCTGAGATAGAGTTAAGAGCACAAGAGGACGAGTGGAGGATATAACTCATGACAGATCAAGAGAGGAGACTAGGAAGAAATTTAGCTTTAAGCCTATGATTATGGAGACAGCAGGACTGGATAAACCTCTAGATCTAATCATAGATCTGACAGTCTTGGCCAAACCAACAACGAACTCCAGAGAAGTGGATACCTATTAGAGAAGTCCTACACGGGGCAGAAATGGCCAGGCTTCCTATTTCAGTGGTATCCCCTCATTCTGGCAGGACTGATTTTTGGCTTTGCAACAGGAGGCAATGAAAAAGAAGAGTAGTAGAACGTTGACCACTGAATTCTGATCAAGCTAACCTTATAGTTCTCCAGAAAACTGAGGTGTAGAGGTAGGTCAGTTGAGTTATTTGGTCTCTGTGGGAATCAGAATTATCAGGAATCCCAGCGAATGTCTGAGCTCTAATGGATTGGGATTATCAGAATCTTCTGAAAATAGGAACTGAATGGGGATAATTTCCTTCCTCTTTTCACCTATTGACTAAGGTACAAATATAATACTTTTGGGGTACAATAATTTGGACTAGAGTCTTAGCATTTTAGATGTGGAATAACCTTAAGATGTGGGACCATCTGATTCAATCTCCAATTTAACATGAAAAAAATCTAACATCCATGAAACATGACAATGTTTTCTTTGCATGTAAAACAAAATGCAAGTTAATGGTTAATCAACATCCTCATCAATGAGTACCAATGAATGAACACCACTGAAACTCAATGGCCTACTAACTGCACTTTTGGCCAACCATCCCTTCATTTCAGTTCCTTCCACAGTTTTCTATTAAGCACCTAGTAAGTGTCAGACTCTGTGATTATGAACAAAATGTGGTTTTGCCCTTGGGGACTCTGTTGATTTAAAAAAAAAAAAAATGGTGCCTGCACTGATTTCTCCTTCCTGATACCCCGGTATGTGCCAGTTTTCCAGTTTTCCAAGGTAAACTAAAACATATACACAGACATAAAAGAAAGGCCTATCCTGACTGACTCAATTAATAAAAGCAATAAGCTCACCTGCATAAGCTGACTTTTATCTGTCTCACTAACTCTGTTCACATGCTGGAAGTTGTACCAAATGTAGTGTATACTATATTGAGTAAACAATACATTTAACATTTGGAGATATCCGGTTCTTCTCTAATTAAAATAAAACTATGAATCTTACTGAAATATGTCAACCATCCATATGGTGACTTATAAATATAGATGTCTGTTGTGGACCAGGGATGTTCTGAACCAGCTTTTAATCATCTTAGTATTTGTTTACAGCACCCTAGAAGAGCCACTATAAGGAAGATGCAACTCAGAAATGAAAAAACAAAACAAAACAAAACAAAAAAAAACAAAAAAAAAACCAAAACTTTACATTAAACACTGGAAAGAGGACAAGGGTCAAGGAATTCTCTGCCAGGGAAATTCCTATAAACACTCTAAGTTATTCAAAACCTGTGTTACACCAGTGTACATTCACTCAGCTGTGCCAGTCACAGAAAACAGATAGGAGCACTGTGCAGAAAACTGCACTGCAGAGGGTCTCCCTGGCAAAGAGCCCATGGACCACAAGGAAATGCTTAGCAGAACTTGGACTTCAGGTAAGTTTGCTCATGCACTTGGCATCAGGATGTCAGATGTCTCTGCCTTAACATCCCTGAGTCTTCAAGCAGTACTCCCAGGGCCTCTGCTCTTCTCTGGAGCACTTTCTTGAGGCAGAACATATCATCAGTATGCACAATCTTAAATCCAAGGGCAGCCAAATTACAGCTGCTTGGTGTGGCAGGAAGGGTGAGGGGAGAGAGGAGAGAGGTGACAGGAAATGGAACTTGGATATACCAGTTAATGTGTACTCAATCCCAAGACTTTAGAAACCCTTTAGGTGTGAGATGCCATGGAAAGGAAAGAAAGAATGGTCTGCAGCTTCCACTTGCATTTTTGCCCTCATACCCAAAGTGAGGAATAGAGCAACTCAAAGGACCATTATAAAAACTCATGTTCTACAACTAAGCGTAAATAATTCCCTCTGGATTTCACCTACAGATGAAAGCATGTGAAAGGAAGACATCCTGAATTCATTCATTTTAGTACTTCATCATTGGTGGAGGTAGAAAAGAAACTGTCTAGCATGGAAGCATTTGGGATGTGACTTTCTGTTAAGGGTTTAAGGATACACATTGGACTTCATATTCATTCCTGCCCAACAAGCTTGATTCCAACCAGTTGGAGTGGAGTTTTGTGTGGTGCAATGTTGCTTGTATGTTTGTTTTTTAATCATTTTTTGAAATTCAAAGTTTATTATTTAAATCATATATTAACCCCTTTGAAGATCAATTTATTTATTTATTTATTTATTTTTGAGACTAGGCCTTGCTATTTTTGCCTGTAGAACTGCAAGTTCACGTTGTCTGGTGTACCACAAACTCAAGCAATCCCCAGCCTCAGTTTCCCAGGTAGTTAGGATTACAGGCACGCACCACTACGCCCAGCTATTTTTTGGGAGTAGGTCTCGCTGTGTTGCCCCAAGAAGGACTCGAACCACGATCCCCAGCCCCAGCCACTTCATAGGCTAAAGCTTACAGGCACTCACCACTGTGCCTGGCTTGAAGATCAATTTAAATTTCAATCAAGATGCTTATTCTATTACACTTAGGGATATAACAGGAAATTTAACTTGGGGGTGTAGCAGGGGGCATAATTGGGGGTAGCATCTAATCTTTAGTCTTTAAAGGAAGGCCTTTTATTGCTACAGCAAAACAACTTTGATAATTTAATAATAATGGTTATTATTATATCAACTATTATTGCCCTAAAATAGCTATTATTTTTCCTTCATTCTCACCCCCTTCGTCCTTATTATAGCCCTTCCTCCACTGACTCCACGCAAGTAGCTGAAGTGCTGAGTGCACATGCTAATGAGATGCCCATGTACTTAAGGATCTTAATCCCAAACCATAAAACCCTAAGAAGAACCTCAGCTGCCACCAATACATTTTTATTTAAAAGCAGGATAAAAGTGGAATTAAATCACAGAGAGAGCACAGTGAGAGGGGAAAATGTCAATTCAAAATACTTAAGTGTGTCCTCCCCTTCCTGAGCTCTTAACTTCTACACATGCTTAATAGGTCATGTCATAGTTAATGCTTCTTCCTTCTAGGAATGGCTTCATAAACCCGATGAAATCCAGTTATTGCAGATGATTGGGGAATCAAAATACCGAGGCAGCTCCCTATTCTCTAATTGGTATGGCTAATTCGGTCATAACAGCAATTCTATCCAGATGCTCAGATTGGTCCAGAGTATGGAAATCAGCAGTGAGGGGATTTACTCAGGATGCTGAACAAAGAAAGCCATCATTATCTATGGTCAGGAAAAAGTACTCTAATTAGTGTTAATGTCCTCCTGCTGAGCTTCCTGTCATCCACATTTTGATCCCTGTCTTTGGGTTTTCTAGGGTCTGATGTCCTGGCCAAGCAGTGGTCAGGGTACTGATGTGGGCAAAAGGGAAGCAGAGGCTGCTGGTAGTGTCCAGAGCAGAAAAGTTGGCTTAAAAATGCCACCTACACTGACTTTCTGGAATGACATCTTTGTAAAAATTTGCTTAAGCAAGTATAAATCTACCACACTCAATTTATGAGCCCATAATGATAGATAGTAATTGATTAAAAGCATGAGAAGAATTTGTGGAACATAGTTCTTCAAATATTTCAACTGCCATTAAGATTCATCTGCAAATGAATCTGAAACACTTCAATACACACTAAGCCCACTTTTTCTCAACAATGAACTTAGATCCAGGGGAGTGCAGACACAAGGCAGTACTTAATAAATCCCCCCTGATGATGTCAATGACAGCAAGAGGTGCAGGTGGGCCTTCCCTGAATTCTTTTCTTTTCACTCACCCCTTGAGGCCAGTGTCCTGAAGAGCTGATTTGAAAGACAAGGCAATGGCTGTTAAAGACAAATTAAGGAAGAGAAATTTGATGTGCATGTCTCACTTAGAAAGGAGTGAAAAGATTCTAGCAACCCATAAATTTCCCAGGGAACTAGCATACTGAGATTTACCTGACCGAGAATAATCCTGCCTTATGAGGCTTTCTGAGTACTGGGCTTTCTGCCAGTCACATATTTTATGTCACATATCACATATGTGTCTCCTGGTCAGAGCTGGGCTTGAAGAAAAGCCATGTCAGCAGCTACCTGGGAGGGTTAATCTGAGCAGCAAAAAGGAAGCCTCTCCCCACCTATTCTTCCCTCCTCCTAAAATAGGAAGACTGTCATCTATGACATTGCTCATGGTGTCTGCAATGTCTAATTATGGGGCTCAGGACACACAACCTCAAAATATGACAACTTGGAATACAAAATATTTTAAGTTGAAGGAGTTGGAGAGAACAGCAGAAGCAGGAAGGGCACCATGACGTTCCCTCCCATCCTACCCTCTTCTCCCCTAAAACAGGGTCATAAAACCCTCAAATGAGAGGTGCCTTCCTATACCCAAAGGAAAGGAGCATTCTTATCTCTGAAGACAAAGGGATGCTAAAAACAATTCTAACAAACCAACCTTATTATTCCCCTCAGTTAACTACTCTTTGCCCTATCACATTTCTACACAATTGTCCATTTTTTATCAGTCCTACAGTAATAACATTCAGGTTTAACCATTTCTTTGGCTCTTTATTCCCTTATGAAGGCCTGGAGTCATGTAAAACTGATACTAAAAGTTTTGTGTGCTTTTTCCTTCAAATATCTTTGCCATTTAATTTTAACCAGAGACCCTAAGAAAGTCAAGGGAAACTTGTTTCTTTCCCTAGTGGTAAAATGCACAAAGAACAAAGGACACTTTAGCCAAACTATCCCAAATTTTTGCTCAGCAGCCTAAGAGATATTTGCTTATTTGTAGCCTAAGTGATACTTGCTTATTTAGCCCAAGTGATATTAGTGAAATACATTCAATTCATTCAACAAATATTTACTGAGAGCCCACTATGTTTAGGGCTATAAGAATTTAAAGGTGAATAGGAAAGGCAAAGTGGAACCTATCCTCACAGAGTTTACATCCTGGAAAAGGATACAGTAAATAAATATATGACCAATAGTTGAACAGGATAATCTTCACTTGTAGTGTTAGGAAGAGAATAAAATAACAATATAAAAGAGACTTACTGAGCTAGCCATCCTAGACTGAGTGCTATCTAACCAGTAACTCATGCATCTCTCAGCAAATATACATTGGGTGTTTAATTGTTTAGCTTTTATAGCATAACAAACTACCAAACTTAGTTACTTCAAACAACCATCTTTTCTTAATTCATACTGCTTTGGGTGAGCTTTTGTCTTTGATTCAGCTGAACAATTCTGATCTCAGACATACTCATTCATACATCCGTGATCACTGGACCTGTAAGCAACTATATTTCTGGGGGTTATCTGCTTGTCAGTTGGGACAATAAGTTCTGTCTCTCACTGTCTAGCAGACCAGCTTAAGTTGGTTCATGGAGTATCTGCAGGGTCCAAGAAGCAGAAGTGTGCAAAGACACTGGAAATTCTGGCCCAGAATTGACCCATGTAATGTCTGCCACATTATACAACCAAAGCAAGACCCAGGAATTATAAAGTCACATCACAAAGACAAGGACAGAGGAAGGAAAGAATTATTGGGGGTTTTGTATATAACATAGACTCTAGCCAGGCAACTGAGATTTATAGTGGTGACAAAACAGGCATGGCCCCTGTCTACTTGGAGCTTACAGTCTATTTATTAATTATCTGTGCTGCTAGGAGAAATGCCTGCCCATAGAATGGACACAGAATGGTTGTTTACCTGTGGGACCTGAATGTCAATTTCATTAATTGAGACTTGGCACCTGAGACAGGGGATTCTGCTGGCTCAACATGGGATCCATTAACACGCCTTACTGTGAATAGAACTAATTACTACAATTGGATTCTAACCAAATCATCCTTGGTCACTTCTTTACAGAGTGCCAATCCTATTGAGCAAAGGACAGTCACAGTTCTGTCAAAATCTTATTTTCTTTTGAGACAAAGTCATTTGCTCATTTGTTCACTGCCTCAGACTCCCTACTGCATCTGGTGCCCCTGGACTGGAATTATTTGTCCAGAAGGTGACCTTCGCCATCCTGGCTTTCTCCTGAAAAATGACTTCCAACAAACATGCGGGAAGTTGAAGGGCCAGGAGACCCAGCCAAGGCTTGTTGGTCGTCCACTTTCCAGATGTCAAAGCCCAGAGACAGAAGGTGATTGTCTCCAAATGGCCTCATCCTTTGGCACTGTAGGGGAGCAGACATGTGGTAGACACGACAGGTCCCTCTCTGCCAATGCTGTACAGAGCTCACCATGGGGCCAAAATTCAGAAGAGAAATTGTCAAATTCTGGCAGAAAGACCAAGCAGAGCTCTTCATATGCTTTGTCTCAATTTGTCTTCCTGGAAAATGGGACTGTTATCACCTTATTCTTATTCCCCAGTTTTTCAAATGCATGCCCTCCCACATCTGTTCACATTAGTAGTGTCAGTCAACCAAATTCTATAGCATACCACATGGAAACAAAAATAAATAAAACTGAGTTCCTGTCCTCAAGGTACTTTTTGGCATATAGAGTGTACAACAAAACTTCTTAAAGTCTGGGTCTACAATTATAATATTGTTTTATTGAGTGTCACACAGTGAGAGCAGACTTATAAAAAAAAAAAACATGGCTATTACTCCTCAAGATGTTACTGCTTCCTGTAACTTAGGAGAAAGACCCTCACTGCACTTCAGGCATTCAGGAAGTAATGTTTCCATTGTTAACATTTCACACCAAAATTCTTTAGCTAGAAGGTCAAATATTTTGGAAGAGCCTAACAATATATGGATTGCACTGTCAGATTTTTTATGCCAAAAAATGGACTCCTTATAATCAAGCAATGTTTTATCCATATCCAGTGTGAGACAGAAGAAACTAAAACAGGCTGCTCTCTGCTCTGACACCTCAGCCTCCACTAAACTTGGGATATATTCTAAATTCTCTACTTTCATGCCCCAGTTTAACTTGTTCCCACCACTTTTTCCTGGTATATGCAGATATTCCCTTTATTATAAACTCAGTGACATAAGCCTTTTTCCATGATACCTCACCAGTGAAACCCCCATCACATCCTACCTGATCATATGACCCAATAGCCATCACTCTCCAAAGACTCTGTAACATTTATTTAAAGCTCTTGGTGGCATTCTCAATTTGTTTTCCCATGGTGCCTAGCAAAATGCTGGATACATCATAGATTGCAAAAAAAAATTGTTAAAAATTAAAGGAAGGAAATTAAAATGAACCAACTGCTTTTGGCAAGGATTCCTAAGAAAAACAAGCACCACCCCTAAAGAACAGACACAGCAGACACCTGATTTAGGGAACTACTAAATCCCATCTCTGGTGGAACTGGCTTTCAGAATAAGCAGAGTTGACATGTGGCCATGTAAAGATTTGATCATTTAGTCTTTCCCCTTTGTTTTGAAATGTGTAACAATCCAGGGACTGTGACCAATGGGAGATGCCAGTGACAAAAAAATTTAGCTTAAACAGCTGCAAACTGAACATCAACACTACAAGCCCCACAGGCACCAGTCTAATTCCAGACAGTGCCTGGGCTTGTTAATTTCAAAATAATAGGGATTTGAATCCTCAATTGCAGCACAATTTCCTTAGGATCATAAAACCTGATGATTTTAGAAGGTCACCCCAGAGCTAAAGCCAGAGAGGAGAGGAAGAGGACACTACAATGTAGAAGCTGTGAATCTCCTGCAGAGCGCCATTTTATCCCAGTATTAGTTTTTTTTTTTTTCACTTTTTTTTTTTGAGCAGTAACACCACAGAATAGCTACTAGGCTCAGAAGAAGGAAGAAGAGGCAATCTCATCTAAGACACAATGACTTATCATTCAACTAGCCCCAGGTCTTGCTGCTCTGTGAATCATTCAATCAAAGCTCTACTTGCTGGTATCTATAGGTCAAGTCAAAAAGTTCCTGTTAACATTTCTCAGGTGTCAAAAGCATTTCTATTACCAGATGTATCTACAAAAATCACAGCCTAGTTTCGTAGAGAGGACTGGCAGTATAATTTCCATTTCTCAGGTGGGGAACTGAGAGGCTGAAAGGTTAAATGAGCAGTTCAAGGTCATAAACAAGTAAACAGGACCAAAACTGGAACTAGTACCTTGAGGGCAGTTTCTGAAACTCTGTTCCAGTTGTTGGAGGGTAGTTACCATTAACATAGCTGATGCTATACATTGATAATTGCTAGGAAAAAGGAGTTACTTCCCTGCTGCTTTAGAATTGTAAATTTCAAGATTAGAATTCAGTTTTCTTTCTGAAGGATATAAGTGGAGGAGGAAGGAGAACAAGGCTTTTGTGTGTGGTATGAAATGATTGACAAGACCCCACCAAGTAAGGCACGGAAAACAAGAAGAGACATATAAAAGAATACAAGGAGAGAGACAAGGAATCAGCCATTTTGGAGGAGCATGGGCACCTTGGCTGTGAGGGCCAATGTAGCCTGGGGCATGTGACCTTTGACCCAGCAGGTAAATTTCTAAAAAGTTTGGAGGTTTGAACTTTGTGTTGCAGTTTGTTTCATCCAGTTAGACTTAGATGCTTTTGGAGAAGCCATGAGCTAGGCCTGAGAAAATGAACTTTATGTTAGTTCCTGTATCTAGGAGTTTTTCTACTGCCTAAAGTTGAGAGGACACTGAAAGAAGTAGAACACGTTGCATCTTCGACCACATGCTTGGAGGAATCTGGAACAGACGCCAAAGGAGGAAAAGAAAGATACCATTTTAGAACACGTTTGTGGACTCTAATTGGACATGGTGGTGAGGTAACCAGAGACTGTAACATGGACATGTGGTGTGGTAACTGAGTTTTTTGTTTGGTTTTTTTTTTTTTTTTTTGAAACTAGGTCTTGATATATTTTTGCCTGTGGAACTGCAGGCTCACGTTGCCCGTGGTACCACAGACTCAAGCAATCCCCAGCCTCAGCTTCCCAGGTAGCTGGGATTACAGGCACATGCCACCATGCCCAGCTATTTTTTTGGAACTAGGTCTCATTACGTGCCCCCAGCAGGACTCAAGCCTCGGTCCCTGGTCCCGACCTTGGCTTCCTAGGCTGCCGTCTACAGGCATGCACCACCATGCCTGGCCCTGAGGGTTTTTTTTTAACATTTATTTTGTTGCACAAACAATGGGATAATTGGGGTTTTACACCCTTATCTTGTAGTACATATGCACATATATATGTAACCAATTTCTTGTTTAGTAATAAATAGTTTGATCAGTTTAAGAGTTTGATCTGGCTTTAAAATTACATAGTAAAGGGCTATTGCAGAGAACCCTGAAGGGGGCAGGCAAGAGAGACAGGTTTAAAGTTTTTTTTTCTTTAGTTTGGAAAAGGGCCCTGGGGCAAGAAGCTGGTATCAGAATGATAAAGGTAACTAGTGTGTGGAAGCTTAAGGGTTAATAAAAAGCTCTTGCCCCTTTTGTATTAGCTTAAATGGTAAAGGTCTTTCTCTGGTTTAAGAAAAGCTGGCAAAAAAAAATTTTTTTTAGTTCAAAAAGCCTGAAAACCTCCCCTCCCCCATAACATGCTCAGCCCTCTCTCCTCAGCACACTTCTGAAATCACGTAAAAAGGGACAGCAGCCACCAACCAACAAGCCACAGGAAAAAAGCACCTTTTCAAATGCAGTTTCTGCTGCCCAACTTTCTTCCCAGATCCGCATCACCCGCACACACAGCAGTTGCCAAAGTTACAAAGCAATTTAAACAATAGGGTTTTATTAACAAGGGACATTAACCAGGAAAATGAAAAGTCCTTAATGCCACAAGTGGCCAGTTATTTTACCCCAAGTACTGTTTAGTCCAAAAGTCCCAAACACATGTCCAAGATGGTGCCCCTCCAAACTGATAGGGTGTGCCCCCCCCCCCCATTGTCTCCTGTTTAAGATTGCAGATTTCAAGGACAGGTAATGTTAAAATGGGGGAATGACCTTAGCTGGAATTTCCCTTCAGGGGGATGCAGGGGGAAGAAAGAAGTGTAACAGATTTCCTGGAAGGCGGGAAATCAGGGTATATAAAGGGTGTGCAAACAAAGAGATGGATTCGATGCAAATTCAAATATGGAGACTGGATAGAGAGAGAGGTTCAGTGGAGGAGAGATGGGAATCGGCCATCTTGTAAAGATGTGAGCCATGTGAGCTTGACCATGTGGCCACCGAGGGCCTTCAACAACCCTCGGCTGGCCCAGGCTGGCAGCATGTGTGCTGAAAGCAGTTAAGGAGTTTGCAGATTTGAACTCCGTGTTGGAGTTTGCTTTGCTGAGTTTGATTTGTGTCTGAAAGAGGCCGTGCAAAAGTTAGGCCTGAGAAGAAAGTGAACTTTGCTGGTTTGGCACCATGGAGTTCCTGCTACCTGAAGGTGACAA
>PVHY01030393.1:0-13467 GCA_004024945.1 Uropsilus gracilis
GAGGAGGGAGTTGGCTAGGTCCAGGGAGGGTCGCCATAGTAACAGGAGCCTGCTTTGCTCTGAGGCCAGAGCCGCCCCTGGGGAAGGAGATAAAACGTTTTCTATCGATCTCTGTCGGGAAAGTCGTTGGTGATAAGCTCCTCCAGCCAATATAGAGCTGGAGGGATCTGGCTGGTGGGAGTGTGCACGGTGGCTGCATGCTTTTGCCTGTGTTACCAGTGACCAACAGGGATGAGGGTAGATTAGGGGGTAACTGCCCCAGCCAGGGTAGAGCTTGGGGCCAGGCAGAAGCCACATCTGTCCGCTTTGGCCTCTTGCCCATTGAACAGAAGTCTCTTTTTCTGCTCAATGGGGAGTTTTATCAGCTTGTCCTTTCTCTTCCAGCTCTTTGGTGACATTAGCCAGGAGCTTGTTGGGAACACTAGCAGCCAGATCTGGGCAGCTGTCTTCAGACTGTGACCACAGGCCCATGAAGCCCACAGCATCTGTAGGAGACAGGGTCTCTAGTCTGTTGTGCACAACCCCGGTGGGTCCCCCAGCTGATAAAAGCCATAGGAGCTGACCACAGGGTGTGTGTGTGGGGGGGCTCAGCCCAGATCCCAGGTGACTTTACTGGGGCAGACTGGAAAAGGACCCTGAAGGCTGTTCATGCCCAAACCTCTGGAACTTGTGAGTGTCTTACAGGGCCACAAAAGGGTCTTTGCAAGTGTGATTGAGTTAAGGATCTTAATATGAGACGGTCATCCTGCATCACTAGGCTGGACCCCAGCTGCCATCACCAATGTCCTCATAGAGGGAGGCAGAAGCAGTTGTGACTCTCATGGGGAACAGGGGGGGTATGACCACAGGCCAGAGGCAGGACTGAGGTGGTAGGAACCCTGGAAGATGCAACCAGGAAAGCGGGAAGAGGCGGAAACGGAGTCCCCTAGAGCCTGGGGCGTGTGTTCTGCCCACACCTTGATTTCAAGCCAGTGAAGTTGATTTTGGATCTCAGGTCTCCACAGTTGTCAAACAATGAATGGCTAAACCTGTTTCAAACCACCAAATTTGTAGGCCAGGCATGGTGGTGCATGCCTGTAAGCGGCAGCCTAGGACGCTGTGGCCAGGGCCAGGGATCGCAGTTCAAGTCCTGCCGGGGCCTGTAGCGAGACCTAGTCCCAAAAAAATAGCTGGGCGTGGTGGCGCGCGCCTGTAATCCCAGCTACCTGGGAAGCTGAGGCTGGGGATTGCTTGAGTCTGTAGTACCCCGGGCAATGAGAGCCTGCAGTTCCACGGGCAAAAATAGCGAGACCTAGTCTCAAAAAAAACAAACAAAAATAACCCAAAACCACCAAATTTGTTACAGCTGCCACAGGAAACACGTTTCAGGATGTCTTGGCTATCACCTTGGATCCCAGTTGCCCATGACTCGCCAGTGTGTAGAGTGGTGGGGTGATCATTCTCTCCTGCAGGTCAGCAAGGGCTCAGGGGAAGGGGACAGTGGGACAGAGAGAGGAGAGGAAGGTGTCTGGAGTTGGAACCCAACTGTGTGGGTGCTGGGTAAGCTGCTGGGTCCTCCACACTGGTCTGGGCTTCCCAGGGAGGCCAGGAAGTGGCTGGGTTGAACTGCCCTGGTCCAGCTCCAACTGAGCTCTCCACAGCTCCTGTGTTGGTGGTGGTGAAGCCAAGATCTTCCCTGGAGAAGGCTGAAGGTTCTTTTCAGGTCTCAGACTACAGGGCGCAGAAGCTGACAATGCTGGAAACTTGGGAGGAGAAAGCCCACAGTGCAGGTGTCCGCAGGCAACCGGTGGGGGTGGATTTGGTGCATGTACACATGGTGGGTTGGCAGGGTGCAGACGTGCTTACTCCCACACTGGTAAGAGCAGGTATATGTGCACCTGGTACAGACCCAGCTGAAAACCCAGGTGTGCCAGGTTTTGAGACTCGGTCTTGCTATTTTTGCCCGTGGAACTGCAGGCTAATGTGCTCAGGGTACCACAGACTCAAGCAATCCCCAGACTCAGCTTCCCAGGTAGCTGGGATTACAGGCGCACACCACCACACCGAACTATTTTTTGGGACTATGTCTCAATGTGTTGCCCAAGGTGGGACTCAAACTGTGATCCCTAGACCTTGCCACAACTCCATAAGTTGTTGCTTACAGGCTCGCGCCACTGTGCCTGGCCCTTATTTTTTTTAAATCAACCTCAACCCTATTCTAAGTCTCAATCTGCTGACTGGTGGGAAATTGGCTCTCAGCCATTATGGAAAACCTGTATTCTTCTCTACAGTGATGCAAAGTCCTGGGGCTACTTTGATTTTGGTCATTTAAGGTGGGGCTGATGGTCTGGCAACTTTC
Organism: Uropsilus gracilis; assembly: GCA_004024945.1. NCBI lineage: Eukaryota > Metazoa > Chordata > Mammalia > Eulipotyphla > Talpidae > Uropsilus > Uropsilus gracilis. Next base: position 2,339 of record PVHY01030393.1, read on the forward strand.
TCATTCAGACCTGGAGAGAGACCAGAAAAGCTCCCTTTGAAAGGAAATGAAAGGGGCCAGCCTAATATTGGTATAGAGTAGGGGTGAATTAAAAAAAAAAAAAAAGACAGGATGAAACCAAAATTAGTATCTGTAATCAACTTCAGAAGACTGAAGTTGGCCGGGCACGGTGGCTCGTGCCTGTAAGCTTCAACCTATGAAGCAGCCGGGGCTAGGGATCGCTGTTCGAGTCCTGCCTGGGGCCCATAGTGAGACCTAGTTCCAAAAAAATAGCTGGATGTGATGGTGCGTGCCTGTAATCCCAGCTACCTGGGAAGCTGAGGCTGGGGATTGCTTGAGTCTGTGGTACCCCGGGCAACGAGAGCCTGTGGTTCCACAGGCAAAAATAGCGAGACCTAGTCTCAAAAAAAAAAAAAAAAAAAAAAAAGACTGAAGTTGCACTACTCAATCTGGCTGTCATTGGCCTATGTGTGACTATTTGCATTTCAATAAACTGAAATAAAACAAAAATTTTAAATACAATTCCTCACTGATACTAGCCACATGTTCAGGTTTCAGTTGCCACATGTGGCTCCCACTCTTGCAAGGTATCACAGAAGCTAGCACTGACCCAGCCACTGAATGGAGTAGCCTGCCCATTTTACAGATGGGAACACCCAGGTCAGACTCAGAGAAGGGTTTGTCCAAGGCCACTTAGCAGCCCCATCAGACAGCAGCCAGATCTGCTCCATCCCTGCAGTAGCCTCAGAGTTTCCTGGTCAAGGTAGCTGCTGAGAATGTTCCTTTGCCACCATTGGCATCTTTTTTTTTTTTTCTCGCTATTTTTGCCTGTGGAACTGCAGGCTCACATTCCCCGTGGTACCATGGACTCAAGCAATCCCCAGCCTCAGCTTCCCAGGTAGCTGGGATTACAGGCACGTGCCACCACGCCCAACTATTTTTTGGGACTAGGGCCCCAGTTGGGACTCGAACTGAGATCCTCAGACCCTGCTGTGACTCCATAAGTTGTTGCTTACAAGCATGCACAACCATTCCCAGCTGCCATCAGCATCCTTGTAGGACATCTGACTTCAGGAGAATGGTCGTCTGTGTTTAGAGTCTGACTTCCCAGCAAGCTGTGTGGCCCCAGCTCTGGCTTAGTGGAGATACTTTCCTTCCTTGTGACTGAATTGCTCCATCACGGAGAGAGACTGTGGTCATAGGACTGCATGTAGTTTCTTTCTTTAATTTATTTTATTTTATTCTTAAGAGACTAGGTCTCACTATGTTACCCAGGGTTGTCTCAAACCTGCAGACTCAAGTGATCCCCAGCCTCAGCCTCCAAGGTAACTGAGATTACAGGTGCGTGCCACCACGCCCTGCTTGCATGTGGTTTCTGTGAGTATCTGTTAATTGCTCAGGACAGAAGCTGGAGCATAGTGAAAGTTAAATTGATTATTTGATATTTCAGAGATGATGCTACTCAGCACAGAGGAACAAGTACTGGGCTTTCTCAGAGTGACTACGTATGCCTGAGATCCTCTCTCAAAGGTCAGGGTTGGAATTCACTTAGACTTAGAACCCCAGCCTTATTCATCTTCACAGCACTCACTTGATAAATGTTTCTTGAGCTTGCCTTTGGAGGTCTCTAGGCTACTACGATGTAGCCTTGATTGTGGGGGCCACTCTGGCCCAAAAACACTGACCTGAGAATAAAGTAAACTCAGAGGAGAAGGGCAGCAGGAGGAAGGTTCCTGATGCTGCCTGAGACCTGGATCCCAACATCTCTATAGTTACTTTCTAGTTATGTACACCTTTGTGTGTGTATACACACACACATACATAAATATGTATGTGTACACACACATATATATAGGGATATTGGGATCCAGGTGTCAGGTGTATATTTTGGATCTCAGGACTCCATAGCTGTTAAAGCATGAATATCTAAACCTGTTTTAAACTACCAAATTTGTTACAGCTGCCACAGGAAAACACATGTTTCAGGATGTCTTGGCTATCACCTTGGGTCCCAGTTGCCCATGACTCGCCAGTGTGTAGAGTAGTGGGGTGATCATTCTCTCCTGCAGGTCAGCAAGGGTTCAGGGGAAGGGGACAGTGGGACAGAGAGAGGAGAGGAAGGTGTCTGGAACTGGAACCCAACCAAATTGGTGCTGGGTAAGCTGTTGGGTCCTCCATATATCAGGTGTTAGGTACATGCACACGCACACATATTCGCAACTCAAGGACTGCTGCAAGGCTATCTTATCCATATCCAACTACTTGATCGGTGATGTTTGATCCTCCTTAATGTCAAAAATTCTGATAACTTCTGTTTAAATGCCACTGATGACAGGGATCTCACTACCTATCAAGGGAACATGGCAAGGACAGCTTGTCTGTCCTTGACAAGGACAGACCCAACGCTGACAGTAGAGAGAGCTGACAATTGATTTCTTTTCTCTGTAATAGGGGTGTATGCACAGAGGAGAGATGAGTTGTTCCAGGCTGCCTCTACAGAAACCCTCTTGGCTTACATGCAGGAGAGGGTAGTGGACTTCTTGGTTTGGCAGATTTGGATTCAGATTTTATCTGGTGACTTGCTGTGTGACCCTGAACAAGACTGCCCCTTCTCTGAGCCTCAGTTTTATTACTGGTAGAATGGGTTGCTAGCAGTGCTCATCTGCAAGGACACTTGTGAGATTTAAAAGAGAAAATGCATGTGAAGCACTGAGCAAACAGTGAACACCCGGAGTGAAGCCATGTTCTTTGAGAGGATGATAATAGCACACTTTCACACATCCGAAAGGATCCAATTTGTGGGCTGGGGCTAAGAGGAACAGGCTGCTCCTCCTCTGGAAGCATCCACCACAGCTGTGGGCACACCCTGCTTGAGTCCTTCCTGTAGATGCTGTGCAGCTGACGTGCGGAGCTGTCTGTTGTCATGGTGACAGAGGCCCATTGGCGTCCCGGGCCTGTCCGTCATCCCAGCCTGCCACTGTGGGTACATCAGCTCATGGGTGTGGGGTGTAGGGTGATGTGGTCTGTGTGCCTGAGTATGAGTGGAAGCCTGAGTGTGCAAGGCCATGTGCCTGTGTGTGGGTGTGTGGGTGGAATTCTTGCCTGCATGAGGCAAGGTGTGTCTATGTCGTGGGTGATTTTGTGAGGAGGAGGCCTTTGAGTTGTGTGAAGTCTGTACTTTCATGGCATTGTGTATAATGTGCTTCTGAAACACTGGCTGTGAGGTAGCCTCAGAGGAGGCTCAGTGGGCCTCAGAGGAGAGGGGTGTGGATGGGGATGGTGTCCTTTGCTCTCTTGTGTGGCCCTGAGAGGGCTGCTGCATCTTCCCAAGTAGTTATCAGTCTTCTCCCCTGTAAACAGCAGGTTTCAAAGGCATCCTAAGGGCCGGGGGAGTCTGTGGAACAATTGAAGCCAACATGCCAGAGCAGTGAGACAGGTTGGGGGTGGCTAAGGCTGCAGATAAGGTATAAAGACCAAGAGTCTCCCCAAGTACCGGGTAGTGATGGAAGGTGGGGAAGGAGAGGAGAGACCACATGTGCCATGGGAGCCAGGGACTTGTGTTCAAGGCCGGGGGAAGAGGTTTAGGACAGCTCTTCACATTGGGATGGCCCTAAAAGCCTGGGAACCAGTGTGGAAGATGCATAGGTGTCCTGGGATGTGGGTGACAAACTGAGAACCCTCACAATGTGGCAATAAGAAGGAAAACAAGCCAGAGCAAGATAATAGATAGTGAAAAAAAAATGTTCAGAGCGTGGGCAAGAACAAGAAAAGCTCCAAAAGTCACTAGTCAAGAAAATGCAAAGTAAAACCATAGTGATAGTACGCTGCCTCCACCAGAGCAATTAAATATGAAAAAGAGGATAACACCAAGTATTGGAGAGGACCTGGGGCAATGGCAACTCACATCTATTGCTTGTGAGAGGTAAATGGTTCAGTCACTTTGGAAAATGGTTTGGCAGTTTCTTATACAGTTAAATGTGTGCTCACTATGTGAGCACTAGGGGTTTATCCAGGGGACATGAAAACATATGTTCCCACATATGTTCATGCCAGTTTTATTCATAATTGCCCCACATGGAAAGCAATCCAAACATTCATTCACTGATGCACAGAGAAGCTAAACATGATACACCCATGCGTTGAAATACTATTCAGCAAGAAAGAGGAATGAACTGCTGACATATGCAATGACACTGCTGTGCATAATGCTAAGTGAAAGAAGCAGATGAGAAAGCCACATGCTTCAATATTTGCGCGTATTCTGAGTGTCAAAATCGTAGGGACAGAGATCTGATCAGTAGTTATCAGTGGCTGCAAGTGGGGAAAAGGTTGACCCCAAGGGGGCTTGAAGGAATTTTTTGAGGGTGATGGAAGTGCTCTATGGCAGGTGGTGGCAGTGGTTACACGATCTGCTAATTTGTCAAAACTCATGGCACTGTATGCTAAAATCCATGAATTTAATTGTAAGTCAGTTATATCCCAGTGTATCTGGCCACAAACAATAAAGCAGGCCCCGTGAAGTTGGGGCTGAATGACTCTCAGACTTCTCTAGAGCTTGCCTTTCATTTTGGTTGCCCAGACACTTGATTCTCTGTCCCACACAGACATTTGCTGACTTCCCATCCACTAAGGGGCACTTCTTTTTTTTGAATTTTATTTTGTAATTTTCATACAATATTGGTCACGTGGCCAGGCATGGTTGTAAGTGACATGCTTGTAAGTGACAGCCTATTAAGTTGTGACTGGGACTGGGGATCGTGGTTCAAGTCCTGCCCGGGGCAACATAGTGAGACCTAGTCCCAAAAAAATAGCTGGGCATGGTGGTACATGCCTGTAATCCCAGCTACCTGGAAAGCTGAGACTGGGGATTGTTTGAGTCCGTGGTATCAAGGGCAACATGAGCCTGCGGTTCCACAGGCAAAAGCAGTGAGACCTAGCCTCAAAAAAAAATTTTTTTTTGGTCACGTTTGCATAGTTGTCATTCCCCTTAGGTTTGGCCCTCCATTCTGTATTGTGCCCCTTATTCCCTATCCTACCACCCCTTTCCCTTTCCTCCCTCCGGTCACTCCAACTCTTCTCACTGCAAGTTGTTGGTTCATATTTGCCTCACTGGTCTTTTATTTTTCTGGAACAATATCCTTTTTTCCTGGGTGCGGACTTGCACTCCTGGACAGCAACAGACCAGGCTGCTCAGATCTCCAGGAGTAGCTGAGGTGGATAGTCAGGCCAAGCATGTGAGGAACTTGTTACAGGGCAAATACGTGGTGCGCTTCTCCAGGACCCTTTCTGGTGTCTGTCACATGGTGCTGCTTGTGTGCTGTATAGTTCTGATGTCTTGATTTGGGAGCCCAACTCCTAGCCACTGGTGGTGGAGGCATTCCCTGCTTGTCTAGCTCCCTTCCTCTCTCGTGTTAGCAATTCTGCCATGGGGCCAGCCATATCTCTGTGGCTTTCTCCCCCTATTGATTGGTAAAGGAGGGAGCCAGTTTCATGTTGCATGAAACTGTGGGCCAGGGGTTTGGTTCACGAGCCCCAAGACAATGCAGGGAGAAATCTGCGACAGGTCACCACAATCGCTGGTCTTACATCCTTGTCTCCATGGTTCCCAACACTCTGCTTGTCCCACCCAGGTGGTGAGTATATCCAAGGTCATTATTACTTCCTTTCCTCTGCATTATATCTGCAGCTGGAGAGACTGATTGTTTCATTCCTAGTGCAGGTCTGATTGAGGCTGGAGTAATCCAGGAGGAGACCCTCCCAACTGCACCTGGCAGAGGCGCCCAGTCCCCTCCCCCTGCCCACATGGAGGCAGAGGCCTGCTTCCCCAGCCTGAGACCCCTGGTCCTGAGGCCCTGAGACTCTGAGACCCTGGTGGCATAGGACTCCCTATCCTCCCATCCCGTTCAGTGGCCTAGGCCATGGCAGGAGTGTGCTGGAGTTCTTCTCTAAGGGCCTGAGCAGTTGGAAAGAACCTCCACTTCTACCTCAGCCTGACTAGGCTCTCAGGGCCAGGCTTGGAAGGCAGAGACTACTAATCCCTTCTCTCAGCTCAAGACCCCTGACTGAGGCTGCCCCACCCCCACCTCCAGACACTGAAAGGGTGGAGACCAGGGCCCCCAAGATCTTGAGACCCTGGTGGTGCAGGACTTACCCTATCCCTTGCTGGGGAGGTCCCCCAAGGGCCAAGCCTTTCGAGGGGACCTTAGCCCCTACTCCCAGCCCAGCTTGGATCAGGGCTGGGCATAGAAGATGGGGCCTACAAGTTGTCAGGGGTGAGCAGGGGCCAGGTGAGCAGGGGTGAGCAGGGGCCAGGTGAGCAGGGGTGAGCAGGGCCAGGTGAGCAGGGGTGAGCAGGGGCCAGGTGAGCAGGGGCCAGGCCGTGAACTGCCCTGAGAGTGGTGAGGGGCCCTGGGTTTCTCAGGCCTCTGCCATGGCGTTGGGAACTCCAGCACCCTTGTCTCTCATCAAGAGGGCCCCCCGACCTCTTGTCTCTCTATTGGGGCCCCCAGCCTTCTGTCTCCCTTCATTGGCTGTCAGCAGTGAGTTGGGGTATGGAAACTGCCATGAGACCTGCCAAAGGCACCACAGTGCTAGCCAGACCCATGCAGAGTGGGTGGGAGCCTGGGGACTTGGGGGTACCACGTCTGAACAGAGTCCCTTTAGGGATGGGGGGAAGAGGAAGCAGAACCTACCAAGTCTGCAGGTGCAGGGCCTGTGCACAGATGAAGCAGGGGCTGCAGTTTTTCTGTGATCTTTCTCACTGGTTCTTCTGTTGTTTATCTCCACACCTCTTGCTGCTTCTTGGTATTATTGATTCTAGAAGACACTCTTTGGTGTGACATTTTTCACCCATCATTCTGGGTTCTCAGTGAGCCCTTTCCTTCTGGGACACCTCTTTAATGACAGGACTGATGCTTTCTTCTGTTCTCATTTCCTGGAGTGTCTGTAATTCCCATGTCGACTGTCCTGTGTGGATCTGCTGTGTTTTGTATCTTATATTGTCCACCTTGTTGTCTCCTGAAGATTTCCGTTTGATATACTCAGCCTTACACTAAGGTCTTAACACATGTACTTCACATATACTTCAGATTAACACATACTTCAGATATCTAGAAACTCAACAGAATAGATGTAATACCTATAATACACCAACGACAGGATATATAATATTAATATAATGCATAATGTGACATCGTTTTCTGGGCTCCTCTCTGTTCTCTTTTTTTTTTTTTTTTTTGAGACTAGGTCTCACTATTTTTGCTCATGGAACTGCAGGCTCACATTGCCCGGGGTACCACAGACTCAAGTGATCCCCAGCCTCAGCTTCCCAGGCAGCTGGGATTACAGGTGCGCACCACCACGCCCAGCTATTTTTTTTTTTTTGAAACTAAGTCTCACTACATGCCCTCGGCGGGACTTGAACCGTGATCCCTGGCCCCGGCCGCTTCATAGACTGAAGCTTACAGGCACGAGCCACCGTGCCTGGCATGAGACTAGGTTTCACTATTTTGCTCAAGGAACCGCAGACTCATGTTGCCCAGGGTACCACAAACTCAAGCAATCCCCAGCCTCAGCTTCCCAGATAGCTGGGATTACAGATGTGCACCACCACACCACACCCAGCTATTTTTTCCGGACTAGATCTCTTTATGTTGCTCCAGGAGGATCTCAAACCCGAGGACTCAAGCAATTCCTAGTCCTGGCCTCATTCCCTAGGCCGCGATTAAAGGCACATGCCACTGTGCCCGGCCTTCCTCTCTGTTCTCTTTATTGCGCATCCTGTTTGCACACTAATGGCCTCACTTTTCCTCAATCACCTTATCCTCAAATGCATTCTGAGGAACTGGGGATCAGAACTTTAGCATGTGGATTTGGGGGGGGGGGTAAACGCAATGCAGTCCTGAATACCTCCCCTACCCCTGAACCCCAGTTCATTGACAGCTTCCTTCATGGAAACAGCTCGGCCCCAGTCACCATTGCCTCCTCTCTGCCAAGAGTGCTAGACAAAGACTGTCCTCTCCTCACCTAGCAGGCCTTTCTACAGCATTTAACCCTCCAGCTTCTCCATTTCTCCCTGAAATTCACTCTCTAGATCAGCTCTCCCAGGTCCCTGTCCCCTTGCACAAATATTTTTTCTGGACTCCTGACCTATGAGCTACATGCCCATTCCTACCTGGATGTTTCTCAGGCAGTTCCAGGCCAGCACACTCTGAACCTCTTCTCCATCTTCCTCCCAGAGGAAGGAATTCAGTGCTCCTGCCTGAGGACTTGCCTGGGGTACTGAGTCCCCTACCTAAAACCTGACTGTCAGTCTGAGCCCCTCCTCTCCTTTACCTTCTATATCTGCTGTCCTCCATCCTTGGCCCTCATCTGGCCTGGCCTAGCCTGTCTGCTCCTACTGTGTCCATTCCGCTCCATAAATGTGCCTTCTCCTTAAATTGCTGGACCTCTCCTAACCTCTAAACCTGGCCACTTCCCTGCTTAAGACCCTCCACAGCTGCTCCCTGGAATCAGTTAAACCCAAATCTCTTTCCTGGCTCTCAGAGCCATACCAGCCTGCTCTCTTGCCAACTGCTCTGGACAGTTTGCAATTATGGGAGGACATTCAGCTTCAGGCCTGCAGGTTTTCTGTTTCTGCTGCTTGCCATACTCTTTCTCCCTTTCTTTTCTTTTTTAAAAAGTGTTTAATAAGATAAAATTCAAATAACATAAGTTGCACTGATTTAACCTTGTTAAAGAACACAGTCAATGGTTTTTAGTATATCACAATGGTGTGCAAACACCACCAAAAAGAAAACCCATCCCTCTTCACACTCCCTTATTCCGTGTACTGGAAACCATTCATCTGTTTTCCATATCTATGGATTTGCCTGCTTGAGGTGTTTTTTTTATAAATGGAATCCTGCGACATGTAATTTTTTTTGGTATCTTTCCTTTGCTTAATGTTTTAAGGGTTCTTCCATGTTGTAACATGTGCCCTATACGTGATTCCTTTTTTATAGCCGAGTAATATTCCACTGAATGGAAATTTCATTCATCCATTGATGGACATTTGGCAAGATTCTACCATTGAGCTATTGTAAATAGTTTGCCTGAATATCCATGCACAATTTTTTTGTGAACTTATTATGCCTTCACTTTTTTTGAGCATATACCTGCTGGGTCTTATGGTAAATCTGTCATTCAGACCACTGGTACCAGAAGGATTCTTCTCCTTGAGTTCAGAGACTGAGATCTGGGGTTCCAAGTGACAGTGGACATATCACCCACCTCAAGGTGTGGTGTTCTCCCCCGTCAGTGGAAATCCGGACTTCCACTCGCAGTGGGTCTGTGCATGCCTACATCAACTTACATCAATGAAGCACCACATCAGCATTTTAAACAAGAGAAGCTTACTGTCTTACCACCCAAAACAGCGACACAATTCCTGACCTCGTGAGATTTATGGTTCAGATTGGGGGGTGTGGGGTGGGGGGCAGATCACAAACATGCAAAGTTGTTTTAGATGAAAGTTGGTTTCTGAAGAATATCAATCTGAGACAGCCAGAAGTATTGCCTCAGGTGGTTGGGGAAGATCTCACTAAGAAGGTGATATCTGAGAAGATTTCAGCCTTGGGAAGAGCATGTTGATCAGAGGAAACAGAAAAATATCAGCATCCCTGCCCCACTTCCTACCGCCAATCATTAGCACTTACATCTAGGAGAGCATCCTTGGGGAGAAAAGCCAGACTGAGGCTCCAAGAGTGATGATACAGGAAGCTTAGTCTGAAGGGAAAAAATGGATCGTCTTTTGAACTTCTGAGAGGCTATGGGAGGAAAGGAGTTAGATGAGCTCTTTATGGAAGTAGGAGGAGGAACAGAGTGGATTTTATAAGGAGAGACAAGAATTTTGTGAACAAGGCATACAGAGTGAGTGCCCCATCCCTGGAGGTATTCAAGCCCAGTATCGCTTGGGATCTAAAAATTCTGTTGGATAGTTGAGCATCCCCAAAGCCAGGGTTCATGCTAAGAAGTATCCAGGTGGGAACAACCCTCTGAGTTTCAACTGTGACAACACCCTGAACCTTCTGTTCAATTCCTTTTATGAATTCACGAAGATCAGCTGGTCTAAAAATAATGGACACTGGGGCGGCTTCCCACATGTAATACCTGCCGTGCCCCTGCCTCCCACCAGGTGGCACTGTTCACCTGGTGTTAGCGGTGAATTGCACTCCCCTTTGTGTTTTTTTTTAAGCGCTGGGGACAAACAGGTAGATACCAGGGCTCTGGGACCCAAGAATAACTAGATAAAGTGTTGTGCGGCCTAGCACGGTGGCTCGTGCCTGTAAGCTTCAGCCTATGAAGCGGCCGGGGCTAGGGATCACGGTTCGAGTCCCACCTGGGGCCCGTAGAGAGACCTAGTTCCAAAAAAATATAGCTGGGCCTGGTGGTGCGCGCCTGTAATCCCAGCTACCTGGGAAGCTGAGGCTGGGGATCGCTTGAGTCTGTGGTACCCCGGGCAACAAGAGCCTGGGGTTCCACAGGCAAAAATAGCGAGACCTAGTCTCAGCAAAACAAAACAAAACAAACTAGATAAAGTGTTGCTTCAGTGTGGAAATCCTTTCAGACCACCAGCCATGTGCTCAGACATGAGTGGGCATAGTATGGCTTTGTCAGAAGGACCAGAATGGGCTGAAGTCCAGTCTGAGCTCTACCACCTTCTAGAGATGTGACATCAGGAGAGCCATCACTGAGGGTCTCAGTATCCTCTCATAGCTCAGGACCAGCGTTCTGTTCTGATATTTTTCTGACAGGTGTAAAGACAGTCTGTGGTGCCTGATCAGTGGAACACAGCAGCTCATGTCTAAGTGCCCAGTGGGAACCCACTCTGCAGAGCTTCCAAGGTCTCCAAGACCATGTTCTAGATGTCCAGTGCCCCCCAGGAGCCTTGCGTGGCCCCTGCCTTCTCTGAGTCCCGCAGTCTCATGGTGGAACTTAGCAAGACCTTCAGAGGCCTTCCCAGCTCAGCCAGAGCAGTCATGTCTCTCAGGAGCTACCTGGGCGAAGATAGGTTTTATCCTAGTCCCACCTCCTTAGGAACTGGTCTTTTGGAAAAAATGGAGCTCTTTTCCTCTCACACTCTACCTTTC
>PVHY01030394.1:0-13457 GCA_004024945.1 Uropsilus gracilis
CCCCGGGCCGGGGGATGAGGCCACAGAGCGGAACCCGGAGACCAGCCCCCCAACCTCCCCTGGACATGATTCCTGCAGGGACTCTCTTCACCCGCAGCTTGGAAGAGCCATGCAGAGGGAGGATCTGGAGCTGTCGTGTCCCACCGAGCTGGGACGGGCCGGCCGAGGCAAGCTGAGCCCGGAGCCCTGAGGGGCACGTCCGCCGCACCCATGGAACACGGACCCTCGCCCGGGACAGGGACATCGCTGCGGAGGGCGGGAGAGACTTCAGGGCTAAGTGGACCGACAAACGGTAAAGAGGAAGGAGAGGGAGTGGCGGGGGGGGGGCATCCCCAAGGGGAACAACAGCCACGTGGGAGGAGCGACTGTGTGTGCTATTAAAGTAAGTTTGAAGAAAAGAAGCTGTTGGGGAGCCGGGTCGGGGGCACGCGCCTGTAAGCTTCAGCCTATGAAGCTGTGGCCGGGGCCAGGGATCACGGTTCAAGTCCCGCCTGGGGCCCATAGCGAGACCTAGTTCCAAAAAAATAGCTGGGCATGGTGGTGCGCGCCTGTAAGCTTCAGCCTAGGAAGCGGCCGGGGCTAGGGATGGCGGTTCAAGTCCTGTCTGGGGCCCGTAGCAAGACCTAGTTCCAAAAATATAGCTGGGTGTGGTGGCGCGCGCCTGTCATCCCAGCCACCTGGGAAGCTGAGGCTGGGGATGGCTTGAGTCCGTGGTACCCCGGGCAACGAGAGCCTGCGGTTCCCCGGGCAGAAATAGTGAGACCTGGTCTCAAAAAAAAAAAAAAAAAAAAAAAGAAGCTGTTGGGAGGGCGGACAAAGCTTTCGCCAACCTTCCCAGACTCCGGGCTGGGTCTGAAATTCAAGGGCAAAATAACAGGAGATAAACACGCTCGCTTTATTGAGTTTGTACAGTGAAAGGGGCCTTCGCAAGGGCGGGAGGCCTGAGAACGAGGCTACACCGGGGGCTGTCATGCTTCGTGGATGAAGTAACAATGAATCCCTGAAGGATCCAGTGTACAGAATGATAACTGGGAAAAACGTAGCAGCACGTGGGGATCTGCCTAATTCTGTGGACAATACCCGAAAGATCACCCATTGGTAGACTGACCTTTTCAAACCCGGGAACAGGATTTCTTAAAAGGGGGTCATATTGTGAGTGCTCCCTGGTCACGCTGTTGTACTTTCACAAGATAGAAAGTTCTGGAGCTCTGTTGTACCACATCATAGATCTGCTTAACTCCACCGATGTCTACACTTAAAAATGTTAGGTGATGGAGCAGAAAGTTGCCGTCTACGTACGCGATGGAATATTCTCCATCAGTCAAAAAGCCCCACAAATTTGATACATTCGTGGTAACACGGACAGACCTAGAAGGAATCATGTTAGCAGGAATAAGCCCGTCTCACCCGTACGCGGGACAGAGGGTCAGCAAGTAAACAAGGGGGCGAGGAAAACTTCCAGCTGTTAGCAGAACGGAAGCATAGAACGAGAGAGGGGGAGGGAGGTCCGGAAGTTGGGGGGAGGGCCGCAAGAGAGTAAGGTGATGGTTCGCCCGTGACAAGGTGATGGGAGAACCCTGGGGTAGACAGTGATGTGAAATATATGTATGTGCACATTAAAAAGATTAAAATTAAGCTGGGTGTGGGTGATGCAGGCCTGTTGTCCAAGTGCTGGGAGGCAAGAGGTAGGGGATTGCTTGAATTTGTGGATTCAAGACTCCCCAGGCAACATAGTGAGACCTGGTCTCAGATAGATAGATGGATAGATGGATGGATGGATGGATGGATGATAGATAGATAGATAGATAGATAGATAGATATTAGGTGGTAAATTTAATGGTGTGTGCTTTCTCTTTTTTTTGAGACCAGGTCTTGCTATTTTTGCCCGTGGAACCGCAGGTTCATGTTGCCTGGGGTACCACGGACTCAAGCCATCCCCAGTCTCAGCTTCCCAGGTAGCTGGGATGACAGGAGCATACCACCATGCCCAGCTATTTTTTTAGGACTAGGTCTCGCTACGGCCCCCCTGTAGGTCTCGAACCATGATCCCTGGCCCCAGCTGTGGCTTCCTAGGCTGCCACCTACAGGCATGTGCCACCATGCCTGGCCCTGGTTTTCAACCGAAGTTCTTTGTTTTTTTTAAGTGTGGTCATTCCGTAGTTACAATAGAACAAAAAATTTGGAACATATGAATATTATACATACACCTAAGCTTAAAATTAAGCTCTCCTTAACTTTTTCTTAATGAAATAAAAACTTGAAGCTGTTAGAATTCAGAGTGTCTTTAATAAATCAGTCTGTATAAAACTCAAATAGTTACCTTAACTGCCTAGACTGAAAGAAAGTTTTTACTTGACTTCCTGGGTAAGATTTCTAAAATGGACTATTTCTGTCATTATAATTATAATTATTATTATTATTTTTTGAGACTAGGTCTCGCTATTTTTGCCCGTGGAACCCCAGGCTCTCATTGCCCAGGGTATCACAGTCTCAAGCAATCCCCAGCCTCAGCTTCCCAGGTAGCTGTAGCTGGGATTACAGGCATGTGCCACCACGCCCAGCTATTTTTTTGGAACTAGGTCTCGCTACGGGCCCCCGGCGGGACTCGAACCGTGATCCCTAGCCCCGGCCGCTTCATAGGTTGAAGCTTACAAGCACAAGTCACCGTGCCCGGCTATTTCTGTCATTATTATTGACAGCAACATTAATATGTTTTACTTTAACATTCACATCATTTTATTTTTAATAACCTGGACTTTGAGAATTTCAGACAAAAGCTGTAATGACTTTAAAATATCTCAATTTACCCAAAAACTTGTGAATACCTGGAATTCAATAGAATCTTAGCGGTGATAAAAGAAAATGTTATGAACGTGCACATTAAATTTTTTAATGAATCTAACCGGGCATGGTGGCGCGGGCCTGTAGTCCAAGCACTGGGAGACAAGAGCCCTGGGATCACTTGAGTTCGCGGCTTCAAGACGACCCCGGGCAACGTAGCAAGACCTGGTCTCGAAAAAGCAGCCGGGCATGGTGGCGTGCACCTGTAATCCCAGTTACTGGGAGGCTGAGGTTGGGGATCGCTTGAGTACCCTGGGAAACACAGTGAGATCTAGTCTCAAAAAAAATATTTTTTAAATGAATCTATCTTTCTAAGCAATCTAAAAAAATAGAGTTTTAAGAATAATACCTCAGTAGTGTTTTCTATCTCAATCTTTATTATTCCTATAAATCTGTCAATAAATGGAAACCCTCGCTCATGTCCTGGGAGCATAGCAAGATGCTTTACTGGTAGACTGGCCAGGATCGTCTGCTTGTAGTAGGGGGGCCGCTAACGATGGTGCTCCCACGAAATCATCCAGATCTCTGCAGAAGACACAGGTACCAGGACACCTGCGCCTGAAAGACAAGGAACAGGGGTTCGTACCACGGCAGTGTCTCAGCGTGAGATTGGCATAATTTGACGATCGTCCAAGCGTAAAATAAACTGGCTCCTGGCCGGGCACGGTGGCTCGTGCTTGTAAGCTTCAGCCTAGGAAGCGGCCGGGGCTGGGGATCGCGGTTCGAGTCCCGCCTGGGGCCCGTAGCGAGACCTAGTTCTAAAAAAAATAGCTTGGTGTGGTGGTGCGCACCTGTCATCCCAGCTACCTGGGAAGCTGAGGCTGGGGATGGCTCGAGTCCGTGGTACCCCGGGCAACGAGAGCCTGCGGTTCCACGGGCAAAAATAGTGAGACCTGGTCTCAAAAACAAACAAACAAACAAACAAACAAACAAATAAATAAATAAATAAATAAACTGGCTCCTTCGAAGCCTGAAATACAATAGTCACTAACCAGCTAATCGCTCTTCTAAGCTTGACCTTTAATTTCCCCAGGTCAGATGCAGTTGTCTTTCAAAACTAAGGCTCTCGATGCCCACGTAAGATAATAACTAAACATAGCTGGTTCCCATAACCTCACACGCACATGCACAAATGCGTGTGTTTCGCACAGAGTAAACTCGTCCGCTGTCTCTTCCCATTTTCTCAACTAGTCGCTTAAAAAGGGCCATCATCAACTGCCTGGCACGGGGGCGCACGCCTGTAAGCTTCAGCCTATGGAGGACGGCTGGGTCTGGGGATCGCGGTTCGAGTCCCGCCCGGGCAACACAGCGAGACCTAGTCCCAGAAATATCTGGGCATGGTGGCACGCGCCTGTAATCCCAACCACCTGGGAGGCTGAGGTTGGGGATGGCTTGAATCTGTGGTACCCCGGGCAACGAGAGCCTGCATTTCCATGGGCAAAAACAGCGAGACCTGGTCTAAAAAAGAAGGGCCACCACCACCCACAGAACAGAACAGGCCGAGACCACAGGCGCTCTGTATGTCGTTCTCTACACACGCAGGACGCAGGGGGAGAAAACCAGCACACTGCACAGAGCCCTCCGTAGTTCGGAGGGGGCCACGCGTGTGGTCCTCGCTCCTCGCAGTCTGTCACGGGGTCCTCAAGGAGCGATGTCAACCCCGATTCTGAACAAGGCGCCACTTTCCATCCACCTCGTCCTGGTGTCACAGAGGAGCCTAACGGACACTTTTCTCTCACAGGATCGGCGAGGTGCACCGGCCAAGGAAGGCGCTCTGAGGAGGGCGTCGGGGAGAGGCCACCAGAACACCAGCACCGCCAGCCTGAGGGTCAACTTCAACAGTTGCGGGTGTCTTCACAGCCCCGGCCGAGCTGGGCAGCACGGCCTCGTCACCTGGGCCACTGAGGAGGCGCCACCTTGACTCTCCTCCGCCCGCCTCACGAGCTCAATTGTCAGCGTCGATCTTACACTTTCCCTCAGAATTAGAGGAAAAATATCCCAGTTTTAGTCAAGATTTTCGTTACGGGCCATCACCTTCTCGGAGGAAGAGGATATCAAACGTCCAGTCACCCGGATGGACGGCCGTGTCCACGGACGCTCTCGGCCACCGACCCTTCCGGCCAAGCCATGAAGGCAGTGGGTTCACTCAGAGGAGGCCCTCGGGGCCAGACAGGATTCCGAGAGAGAAGCTGGCCCAAGTCTGCACTAAAGTCCCACCCCAGCGCTCTGTCCCCGTCACCGGACAGGCAGCTCTGTCCTCTGTCAGGACGCGGGGTCTTCTCCGCAGACGCTCACCGGCCAGGCCCACGTCACGGAGGTGTAGACACGTTCCCGCGTGCGCTTCCGAACGGCCCCACGGCCTGTGTTCGGGGCATCGGTCGTCTCTGAGCTGGGCACAGTCACGGGCTCTCAGACGCCCCCCGACAGCCCCGTGGGAGGAACGCCACAGCCCGGGGCCAGCGCTCTGGGCACGCTCGCCGCTCGCGCCCTCCATGGGACGCAGGGGATGAACAAGGCCAACGGGTGAGCAGGATGACGGCCCACAGGGGAGGAAGGAGCCGGTGGAGGGGCCGCGTGCGGGCTGCTGGGCTCGCTTGTCCCGTCTTGTCACCGCTAGGATTCTGGGAACGTTCAACACCGACTAAGGCCGATCTAGATCGAACGCATCGGCAGCTGTGTCTTCCTGCTGATCGGGCCATCCCGAGGCTCATCGATGCTGTCGATCCCCTCAGGAGCCAGCCTGCGGCCTCATTGATTTTCCATGATGTTCGCTTGGTTCCTGTTTTATCGATTCCGCTCGTATCTCTCTCCCTTGGCTTCCTTGGAGCTTCGTTTGCTCTTCTTCTTCTGGTGACTTAAGGTGGGAAGCTGATGGCGGAGGTGGCTTCTTTTCTGAGGACACGGACGCGTCTGCGCAACCAGGAAGCTCTAAGCAGTGGCATGTGTGTGTATGTGTGTGTGCTTGTGTGTGTATGTGTGTGTATGTATGTGTGTATGTGCGTGTGTGTATGTGTGTGTATGTATGTGTGTATGTGTGCGTGTGTGTGTGTGTGCTTTTAAAACACAGATCCAAGTGCTTGAGCCATCACAGGGGTGTTCAGAGCGTCTGTTTCCTCTCAGGCCGGTTGTGTTTCCAGGGGTGCCCCCTGTGTGGGGTGAGGCCCCACTTGGCTGGCTGGGGCACCAGCTCCCCTGGGCTGAGCAAGCAGCTGGCCCAGCTCTCCCGTGGCTCTTCTTCGCTGTCTCGGAGCCGGAGCCCGTGGGGCAGCAGATACGACGACTCTTGTGTTTCACGTAGACTGTCTCTCCCCCCACTATATTATTTAGTTTACTTTACACTGTATCTACCCTGAGGTTCTCCCACCGCCTTATCCCCATGAGCCATTGTTTTAGTCTGTTATGCCCCCCCATCTCCCCCTTCCCCCCTCATGCTCTATGCCTCAATTTTGCTAAAAATCTGTTTCAGTGCTTCTTGTCTCTGTGTGTGTGTGTGTGAGAGCCTGCATTTCTCTTTGTCTTTCTGCCTTACTGCTGCTAAGATGATCCCCTTCGAGCTCCATCCACGCTGCTGCGAATGACATGGCTGTCTGTTTTGATTGATGAGCAGCATCCATCGTGTACATAGCCCACAGCTCTCCGAACCTTGCATCTATTTGGGGGCGGTGGGCTGTTTCCATATCCTGGCTATCGTCAATAGCACCGCAATAGACATCCGGGTACAGGTGTCCTTTGGGTGGTTAGGGTTTTCGATCCTCTGGGTAGATTCCTAGAAACGGAACTGCTGGATTGAACGGTAGTTCCACGTTCAGTAGCTTCAGGACCCACCGCACAGCTCCCCATAGTGACTGGGCCATACCGTGTCTTAACCTCCCACTCTTCCACCCGCGAAACTCTCCTGGTGTTTCCCATAACTTATCCTGCAGATGATTCTGGATCTTCCGTGTCAGTGATCATTATCCGCAACAATGACAATGTTACCCCCTTCCTTCCCATCACTGCGCTTCTAGTTAATCTCTCTCATCGTGCTGCACTGGCTAGGCCCTCGCGGACAGTCTTGGGCAGAAGAGATGCCAACGGATGTACTATTTTCTGAGTTTACTGGGGATACCGGTATCTGTATTTACTTGCCATGAACTAATTGCTACTTAGTACGCAGCGCAGCGTGTCTGGCCGTTCTGCATGTCTCTGGGCACTGGTTCTTTCCCACGGGCTGTGCTTCCCTGGGGAAGGATTGTCAGCGGCTGAGTACCTTGTGCCGTGGTGGCAGGCGCAGTCTCGTGTTCCGTTTCTCCTTCAGTCTATGATGGTTCGCTATGTTTTTCTGAAAAGCTGAACCTCTCGTCCACACTCTCAGATGTGTGGGCCTGTAGCTGTTCGTCAAGCCTTTCATCCCTCCACCGACGCTTTACCGGCGGTTATCTCCGTTGTCACTCACAGCATTTATCCGCGTCTTCCCTCTTCTTGCGATCAATATGGCAAAGTTTGCCAAGGTTACTTGTCTCTTCTTTCTCAAAGAAAGGATGTTCACTTCTTGATCAACTCTGCCGACTCTGTTTTCTATTTTATTGGTTTCTGCTTCTCTTCTTTCTAGTCAATCATTTATCTTCTTACTCCTCAACATGCTCACTCAGTTCAGTCACTTTAAGGCCTTCCTCTAAGCATATAAGCATCTTGAAGCCAAAAATTGCTGTTACCCCACATAATCTAAGATGCACTGTTTTCGTATCATTCTGCTCTAGCTATTTTGAATTCCGTAATGACGTCTTTGCCACGACTTCCTTAGCAATGGTTTTGAAGTTTCCAAGTATATACGGATTTTTGTACTTACTTTTTGTAATTAACTTCTAACTTAATTCAGTCTCGCTCAGAGATGCTGGTCGATATAATAGCCAGGCATTAAAAATGCCTCAAGGTGGCCTTGCTCGGTGTTGGTTATTGCTTCTCGTGTGATTGGAAAGCAAGAAATTCTGGGGAACTACACGCAAAAGAAGAAATTAGACTGCTCCCTCATACCAACTGCATCCCAAAGTCAATTAGGAATTACAGACTTGGCTGTGAGACCTGAAGCCAGAAAATAACAGAAGAGAATGTGTGCCAAACACAGCGACATTAGCTTCGGCGGTGTCTGGGGATTCGACTCCAAAGGCAAAACTCAGTCAAAAACGAACACGTCTGGCCACGATAAGCGAGACAGCTTCCACACAGAGGGAGAAATGGTCACAATGAAAGTGACCTCATGGGTGCTGGAGTGACCAGCGCAAGGAAGGAGTGGAATGGGCGGGGTGAGGTGGGGGGTAAGGGGTACAATACAAGCACGCGAACATGACCAACGTTGCATGATAATTACAGCATAAAATATTTTTTAAAAAGCCGGGCACGGGGGCGCGGGCCTGTAAGCTGCAGCCTATGAAGCGGCCGGGGCTGGGGATCGCGGTTCGAGTCCTATCCAGGGCAACACAGCGAGACCTAGTCTCAAAAAAAACAGCTGGGCGTGGTGGCGCGCACCTGTCATCCCAGCTACCTGGGAGGCTGAGGCTGGGGATGGCTGGAGTCCGGGGTCCCCCGGGCAACGGGAGCCTGCGGTTCCACGGGCAACATAGCGAGACCTGGTTCCCCCCAAAATTCTTTTTTTCAAAAAGAAAAGCCACCTCACGGAGGCGAGAAGACACAGGCGCGGCGTCCACCTGACGAGGGGCCTTGCGGACAGGAGCCGGAAGCAGAGAGAGAAGCTGACATCAGCGTGAGACACGTCTGTGCGCGGACGGACACGGAGGGGCGTCCACAGGCCGGGAGGACATCCTGGCCAGCACTTAGCTGACGAGGGGTGCACGTCAGGCAGCCAAAGAGCCACGGTAGCCATGAAACCCGCCCCCCCAAACCTGGGCTCAGGTCTCTCCCGGGAAGACCTGCCGGCTGCCCGCGGGCCCCGAGAAGGTGGTCAGCGCCGCCCACCGTCCAGACGCGCCCACCAACCGCGCGAGTCTCCCCGACGCCATCGACAGCCCCGAAGGCGACGCCCCGCGTGCGACTGCGGGAGGGGACACGGCGCGGCCACCGCAGGAGCTGTGCGCTCGAGCCGGACCCCCGAGGGGTGCGGTGCCCGCGTTGGGTGCCCAGCGCGGGCTGGAGGCGCGAGCTCAGGCCTCCGCGCTGGGCCTGAGGGACCCCGGGCCCCGCTCCCCGCGCTTGGCGGAGGGGCGCCTTAGCGCCGGACAAAGGGCAGCGGTGTGCGCCGGACGTGGACACGGCTCAGCCCCAAGGGGGGACCAGTCCCGTCCTGCCGCGCGTGAGCCTCAGGAATGCTGCCCTGCGGCGGGAAGCCCGGCGCCCAAGGACGGACGCTTCAAGACCCCACCGGGGTCTCCGCCCGTCCCGCGCCTCCTGTCTGTTCCGCAGTGCCCGCTCCGGGGCCCTCCCTTGCCGGGGGGCGCCCAGGCCCCTCACTCCCCACCCTCGTGCCGTCCCTGGCCCCGGGGATAGCCTGATGAAAGGACAGTCCTGGACGAGGGCTGTGGATGGGCTGGGCGCTGGGTGAACTGGCAGCAGTGAAGAGGTCCCGAGTGGCGGGGCAGCGCCGGGACGGGCGAGGCGTGGGCGTGGCCTTGGCGGTGTGGGCGTGACCTCGACGGGTGGGCGTGGTCTTAATGCGGTGGGTGGGCGTGGCTTCGGGTGTGGGCGTGGCCTTGGCCTTGAGCCTGGTCTTGTGGTGTGGGCGTGGTCTTGATGTGTGGGCGGGGCCTTTGGTGGTGTGGCGTGGCCTTAGCGCTGTGGGCGTGGCTTTGGTGTGGGGGCGTGGCCTTGTGGTGTGGGCACAGCTTTGGTGGTGTGGGCGTGGCGTTGGGATGTGAGCCTGGCCTTGGCAGTGGGCGTGGCCTTAGTGTGGGCATGGCCTTGGTGGCATGGGCGTGGCCTTAGTGCTGTGGGCGTGGCTTTGGTGTGGACACGGCCTTGGTGGTGTGGGCGAGGCCTTGGCAGTGGGCGTGGCCTTGGGGTGTGGGCGTGGCCAGCAAGCCCGCCCCCTGGCCTCCCCTTGGAGTGCAGCCCGGGCCTCAGGGCAAAGCCTGCGGCCACCAGCGCCAAAGTCCAGCCTCGCTGTCCACTCCGCTGTGCGCTCCAAGCCCACGGCCCCGCGGCTGCCCTTCTGGACGCTGGCCCGGGTCTCCTGCACTTCCGGGTGGAGGGGCAGCCCCGCGGGCAGGGACGGTGCCTGGTGCCCAGGCCGAGGCGCCGGCGGGCAGGGCCTGAGGGCGAGTCTGCGGCTCGGGATCCTCAGGCTCGTCCCCCGCCGTCCCGGGCCGGCTCCGGCAGCCTCCTCGGCCCTGGCCCCGCGGCCGCCAGCGGCCCAGCCCGGCTCTGCTCGGCTGGGCCGTGAAGTGGCGTCGCCTTCGAAGCTGCCGCCAAGCTCCCTCCCCACAAGGCAGGGCGGCCCTGGCCGGCTTCCCCTTTCCGCAAGGCTCCCAGTGTCATGCGCCCGAGCCGCCCGGCCACGTCCAGGGCCAGCGTCTGTCCTTGTGTCAGCAAAGCCCCAGGCAGCCCAGCCCTGGCACAGCCCTGGCCGCCACGGCACCGCCCAGCCAGCAGGGAGGCTCGGGAGGTCTGACGCCCTCCTGTCGCTGATAGGGTGTGGCCCCCCCATTGTCTCCTGTTTAAGATGGCAGATTTCAAGGACAGGTAATGCTAAAATGGGGGAATGACCGTAGCTGGAATTTCCCTTCAGGGAGAGGCAGGGGGAGAAAGAAGTGAAATGGTCAAGGTGAAACAGGTTTCCTGGAGGGCGGGAAATCAGGGTAGATAAAGGGTGTGCGAACAAAGAGAAGGATTGGATTTGATTCGATTCGGATTCCAATATTGAGAGGGGATAGAGAGAGAGGTTCAATGGAGGAGAGATGGGAATCGGCCATCTTGTGAAGATGTGAGCCAGGTGAGCTTGGCCATGTGGCCCCCGGGGGCCTGCAACCCTCGGCTGACCCAGGCCGGCAGCATGTGTGCTGAAAGCAGTTAAGGAGTTTGCAGATTTGAACTCCGTGTTGGAGTTTGCTTTGCTGAGTTTGATTTGTGTCTGAAAGAGGCCGTGCAAAAGTTAGGCCTGAGAAGAAAGTGAACTTGGCTGGTCCGGCACCGTGGAGTTCCTGCTACCTGAAGGTGACAAGGAGAAGACAGCATGGAAGACGAGGAGGAGCAGTCAAAGGAACACGTCTTCAAGCGTCTGGAGATGGACTCTGTCTGGACATTGGTGAGATGATCAGGACTGAGAGACTGAGGGTTTCTGGGCAATCTGGGAAAGGACTTTGGACAATGCTGAGAAAGGTTTTGGACAATGTTGAAGTATTCTGAGTCTCACATGTTTCTTTTGTAATTATTAGGATAATTAGAAATCACTTTGTTAGAAATAAATTAGTCTGCACTGATAGTCTTACATTGGGTTGGTATTTTGGTTGAGAAGGCTGGAGATGGTGGTAAGAACCCACGCGTGGAGAGTTTAAACTGTGTTTTAAAATTTTTCTTTTCTGCAGTTTTTGGAGCTGAAAGCAGAGAGCAGCTGGCTGGCTTTTGCATATCAATGGTAAAGGTGATCAGTGAAAATGCTGATGAAGAGTGTGTAGCCTGCTTTGGAGAGAGAAGCAGGCAGATAGCTGTGTCCAGTTAAAGTCAGAAAGTCTTCATTATACCCTGTTTCATCGCCACTGCCCAGGATGGCTGTGTCTCCCAGGGCCAGCGGAACCCCAGCTCGTCCACTCACCCTCCTCACTGGGGGCGTGGCCCTGGTGCGTGGCCCGGGAGGGGAGGCCCCCTGGGGGCGGAGGCCCTGGGAGGGGGGGCCCTGGGCACGTCGGGAGGTGAAGGTCGGGGTCACGTCTGGGTGGGGTCACGTGCACGTGGGGTCCGCTGGCTCCCTGCCACGAGCGTCATTGCAGGGCTGAGGGCAGGAAGGTCGCGCCTGGAGGCCGAGAGCCGGATGCGGGGCCCAGGGTAGATCTTCTCTCCCACAGCCTCATCTGCATGAGTCGGTGTGTGATGGATGGGCTGAGGACGGCCCTTCCCGCTGCCTTTGTTCCGGCTCCGCGCCGCCCGCCAGCCTGCATCTCCCGGGCGTCTAGGGGCGGCCAGCCTGCGGCTGCCTCCCTCGCACCCAGCGCCCCGTGGCGGTCCTGGGGTGCCCGCTTGGCCGGCGCCGTGGGGGTGGGGGCGGGGTGGGGGTGGGGGCGGGGGTGGGGGTTGTCTCACGGCCCGGGAAGGTGTGTCCTCCTCGGCTGCTGTGAGTCCAGAGTCTCCACCCGACGCTGCTTGTCTGAGGAGCCAGGAGCCTCCCCGCCCGCCCCACCCCGCCCCACGCCCCACAGCCCCCGCGTCCTGCCCCTGTCCCCGTGGAGGGGTGGCCCGAGCAAGCCAGTTCCAGCTCTGGTTCCAGCAGGCGGCACCAGGACCGCAGTGGGCATGTTGCCCTCCCAGCACCTCGTGGGGAGCAGCTGCGAAGCCCAGGCCGACGCCTAGCCCTTGGGCGTCCCCAGGGGGGCCTGGCCCGGTCTCGCTGGGATGTCTGTCCGACCCCAGGCTGGCCGGTGGTGTTGGCCGCATGGCCGTGGCTCCCGCACAGCACCCTCTCCTCCATGCTCACCCCGTTTCACGTCTAGTCCTGGCCGGGGCCTGGCCTGAGGCCAAGGTGCCCAGCGGCCGGTGTTTAGGCCTGAGCGTCCGCGGCGCCCGCCCATTTATCTGGAGGGCCGCTGCCAGCTTGCGCACGGGGCTGGGGCCTGAGGGGCCGGATCCGCCCTTTTATGGAGGATGAACGCGTTGCTTTGAAGCAAGGGGGGCGCCCTGGCCCTCAGCCAGCGCCGCTGGCCCCGCGGCCGCCCCCAGGCCGGGCCGCCTCGGAGGGGACCTGGGGAGGGGGGCGGAGGCGGGACCCAGCGGCCTGAGCAGCAGCTGGCTGGCTCGACCACGGCCTCTCCTTTTGGGCCACGAGAGACCAGGCGCCGTGGTCTCCACGGGCTCCGCTCACCGGGTGTGGACGGACGTGGCACCGGGTTTCTGTAACCCTGCGGTGACGCTGCCGCAAAGGCGGAGCCACCTGAGGACGAGCCTCTCGGAACGAATCCCCGTCGTCAGGCGAAACGAGGCTGCGTGTCCTGTGGTTTTTGTGGTGCCGCGGCCGCCAGGCGGGAGCGGGCATCCAGGCTGGCAGAGGCGCCGAGCGCTGGATGCCCGCGGGGGCAGGTTTGAGACCCTGACCTGGCTCCGCCGGGCACAGACTAGAGCGAGGGAGCTGGACGATGCGGCAGCTGCCGTCACGCTGGGGGAAACGTCCGCACCGCCTGCGTGGCCGTGCTGCCCTGGGGCCCCAGGCGCACCTGCCCCTGCCCCCGCCCCCGGCCTCCCCGCTGCCCCTGCCCTCCCCGGCCTCCCTGGCTGCCCCCCGCTTCTTGGGGCAGCCAGCGTCACGGGGGCAGCAGCAGTGCCCATGGCTTGGACCTGCCTCCCGGCCATGGCCCGGCCTCCTGAGGAACAGCCTCCAGGCTCTGCCGCCATTAAGGGGCTGCAGGTTTCGCTCCCGAGCCGCAGGCATCCGTCAGGCCGGGTCCGTCAGGCCTGGTGTGTCAGGCCGGGTGTGTCAGGCC
>PVHY01030395.1:0-13460 GCA_004024945.1 Uropsilus gracilis
ATATATATATATATATATATATATATATATATATATATATATATATATATATATATATATATATATATATATATGCCAAATGGAGACTTGTTTTTGGGGGTGGTAGTTGTGGTGAGTATTTTCAGTAGAAGACAGTGTACAAAGGGGTGAGCCACTTCTGACCACAGAGCTGTCTTTGCAGGTGGGTTTTGGAGTCTGGCAAGTGTAGCTCTTGGTTACTGCAGCCACTGGAACACTGGAGCACAGTCTTTTTGAAATAGTTCTTGCAATATTATGGTGCACCCTTGGCCCTCAGTGATTGGGCTCTTACACCCAACCTGACACCCCAGGGTAAGTAGGCCGTTCTCAGAACTCACTGCCCCTCCATCTCTTCTGAGAATATTATGGATAATCCAATCCTTTTCCCTTTCCCTCCCACTCCTGTCTCCTGAGTGGGCCTTATTTTTCCCGAGGGCTTTCTGCAACTCTTAAGTCGTTTAGAAGCAAAACCTGATCTGATAGAAAGCTGTTCAAATTCTTTATCTCATTTAATATGAATAGTCAAACATATCACCATGGAATATTCATATGGGGTGTTAGGTAACATTAAATTGCATTCTAAAATCCTAAAGTTTCTGAACTCACCTAAGATAAAGCTAGCCCCAAGGGCTTAGGATAACCTCTTGTATGTCTCTGTTTACCACCTGCTGCATAGGGCCTTCATCCTCTATATGTTGCCTGGGGTCCCTGGCATATAACAGACCCTCACTGAGCTTGGCTGAATACTCTCAGACTTATAGTCTCACTGGATTAGGTACTGATGGAATTTTCTTCGCTTTGGGCATTAAATTAAAATGCAAGTCACAGTACCGCTGACCAGAGGCAGTCACTCTGCCAATTGAGGTTGACTGAACCAACAGTGCCCAGAGGAAGGAAATGGTGGCATTGCACCATGCTGGTTGATGGCTGCCCAAGGAAAGACCAGGTGTTTCCAGAATGTGGGAAGACTCATTCTGCAAGGCAGACTCATACTACCCAGATAGGCTCTTCCTTGCATCCCTGACTTTAGAGAGCAAACAGGGTCTTTCCTGAAGCTGCAAAAAGGCCTAGCATGGGCCACTGGGGTAGGAAGAAACATTTCTTGTTTGCCCTCAGCAGAGGTTTGAGGCTCTAGGGTAGGATTCATCTGAGACTTGTAAGGCTAGGAATTGAAATGTCTTTTTAGTCCACAGGATGCCCTTCTCCCCCACTTGAAGGCCATTCTCTGACTCAGTATATTGATGAAGCTATTTATTTCAATCCTTTTTTCCCCCAAAATCAAAGCCGTAATGAGAAAAAGGGCCCTATACTAATTCCCGCTTATTTTGGTAACAAAGAAAATGGCTGTTGATGATGGTAATAAAAACTGCTGCTCCTAAATTCGCACCCTTTTGTTGCCATTTATAAAAGAGACCTTGTATCATGAGCTCATTAGTAGCTGAACTTTATTTTGTCAAAGGGAGTGGAGTCAAGAGAGATTATGTTTCATCTTTAATATGACTGTTCAGCAACAATGCCATTATCCTGAATTTCAGATGAATTTAATTGAGCTTAATGAACAAAATTAGTTGTTTTATGCAATTAGAATCCTATTTAAGTGGGTTAGGAAATGAATAGGATAAGAAATGTGGTTGACTTGATTTTCCTCAAGACTCTCTAGATAGATGTCTCCCCATCTCTAAGTTTCCCCCCACTAAGGAAAAGACTAGTATTTTCTGAATTTAAGAAGTTTTTTTACATACCAGAGTGAGAACAGAAATATCTAGCAGTAGAAAATGCCTGCAACTTCCAATGGGGTGTGTGGGATTGGGGCTAACGTAACTGGCCAGCAGGAACCAATTACAGAGAACTAAGGTAGAAATATCCCAAACTCTTACACACCTACCTCCCTTCCTTTTTGAAATGAGAACGTGGATATTGAGCAGTATCAAACTAAAGGTGAAGATCTGGTTATAGATTTTCCCTCTACTACTTCATAACTTTGTGACTTGGCATGTGTTTCTTGAAATTTAAACTCCCATTTCTTCATCAGATCATTGGGAATAATAGTGACTTTTTTGAGAATGATGGCAAGCATTCAGGGAGAGAATACATATAAAGTTTTTGGCATATCCCCCAGCACAAAACGTGGCAACTATAACTTTTTAATGTTAGTCTTTATCATCATCATCTTCATCTTCAAAATTACAATGTTTTAGAAACTTGATATGCTGAAAGGCAAACACCTCACTTAACTTGCTTCTTGTTTCTGGTCAATAATATTCTTTTCCAAGTATTACCCTACTTAACTGGAGAAAAGAGATGAGATAAGAAGGCCACTTTCTTGGGGAGAACAGCAAAAATGGGTAAGGCTTGATCTAGGGAATGGGCATGATCACATGAAATTCTAATAGAGGGTCACATACAACTTTCATTAATCCCTCTCCCGGTGATATGAGGGTATTAGAGAGTTACCATCCCCATGGACCTTTCTAGCTCTGAAGTGCCTACTATTCTACAACTACTGCCAACTCTGTCTAATGGACTACATCCCAATAAGCCAACCCTTGCCAAGAAATCCTTCCGACTTGCATCAGAATTACTGAAGCTTCCTGCTGAGTGTTCCCTACAGCACTTGTGTTAAATCAGTGCACTGGAATGTGGCTTCCTGAGAGAGCAGAGGTGAGAATGAGGATCAGTGTGATCTGGCACAACTTCAGTAAACAGCCTTCCTTGGTGACACAGCTTTGCTACAGGTAAGACAAAGGAAAATCAAAGAGAAGGATTCATGTTCCCCTCAGCTTCAGTAGTCCTGAGGGATTAAGTAAGTCCTTGGTGAAATTTTTAAAAAATAGTAATACGTTCATTTTAACTGCAAGATGCTATTGCAATATTCCAGTTTCCTATCAAAGGCTCTACAGCTACTTCTGAGAGTTCCCAAGGAGCAGCTCAAACAGGCTCATAAATAAAACCTTCTGGTTTCCACATGGTAACTGCCATTTGGCTCTGTTTCTTCTCCAATATAACTGCAGGAGTGTCAGCTTCCCCAGCTGTCACTGGCCTCCAGGCTGAGGGAGAGGGCCTTTCTTCCATAGCCTGTTGATAATGCTGACACTCCCCATATCATGCCCAGAAACCAATGTGGGTGATGCTACGCTTGTAATGGCTAAGAGGCAGTGATGTACTGCCAGCTCTGCTGCTGGCTGTAGTTGGGGATTGTGGGACTCGTACTGCCTCTATTTGCAGATTAGGTTGCCAGTCACTGTTGCTCTCTGCCTGCCCTACATTTCTCTGAAGCAGGCAGAACTATCATCCCATCCTGTGTCTCTCTGGCTGTGCTCCTTCCCAAAGTAGTGCAACTTCACGCTCTCAGCCTCTCAAGGAAACTCTCTTCATGTTTACTGTGTTTTTGGGTTTTGTGTCTTGCAGTTCCTGCATTCATGAGGCATTAGGACTCCGGAGAGTGTGAGGAGCAAAAATTCACTTGAAATTGTGAGAAACAAATCATTAAAATTTGTTCTTGGAAAACTTGAAATGTGAGGAACAAAAATTCACTCCGATTATTTCTGTGCATGTACTCTTATCATAGGGATAACAGGATGCAAAACTGAGCCATGTGGCTAGGCCTCCCCAGCTCTAGGAGGAATCTGGGGCTACTGGAAATGAACATGGCCAAAGGATGTTCTTCTTGAACTGCTTATCTTGCTGGGCCCTCATGCCCTGCTGCCTCATGCCTTTGCTGCCAGCTCCTGCTCCCAATATCATTGACTCTCTTTACAATGTTCAGACCAAAAGCATCAGTAGAAAATAACTGATGAAGACAGGGATTGTTGTCACTTTTGTTTTCTGATACATGCCTGGTCCTTGGCTCTCTGTACCTTAGTTTTTCTACCTTCAAAATGGGAATGATAATAACAGTTAACTTATAGGCTTGTTAGGAGTGTTACATAAATTCATAATTGCAAAGCTCATATTTTTGTCTGTTACAAAGAATGCTTGATATAAGTATTGGTTTAATAAAATTAAAAGATAATAATGTCTACACAAAGTTGGTGCTTAATAAAAATTTATTGAATAGATTAATTTCTTGGGAGCAGATTAACTTCAGTGTTTCTATTTGAGAACTCTTGTTTCAGGCGGTCTCATATTCTTAACCTCTGTTGAATACCTTTGGATCAGGTTCATACTCTTGGCCATTTGCTGGGCTATCTTTTTGGGGTTTTGTGTTACCAGTAAATGACTTACATAGCAGGAATCCTTTAAAAGAGAACTCTGCAAGTGGCTGGCACTTGCATGTGGGACATGCTTGTTTGGTCTGGCGAGGACCTCAAAATCATCTCTCAAAAATCATCCCTCTCAAAAATCATCACTACTCAAAATCATCCCTCTCCTCCAATGACTGGTTGCTGTTTACAAGTTCATGTACCCAACTCCTTCCTTAGGAGGGTCCTTTCCCAGAAGGGTTCTTCATCTCCCATGCTGACATGTGCCTGATGGTTTCTTCCATGGGCCTGCCAAGTAGACTCATTCATCTCTTACTCTCAGTGATGAAGAAGCAGTGGGGCACTTTTTGGGATAAAGCTCTCCTATTCCTTCTCATTCTTTGACCTTCAGCTCAGGAACCTTCATGTTTAGGAAAAGAGGCCTCCTCTACTGTGCACTGCTCTGCAATCATATGCATATACCTGCACTTTGATGCCAAGATGCTGCCTCTCTGACAGAAAGGTATTTGGATTTTATATTTTCCAGCTAGGAGGCCACCTGAGAACTGGGGATAACATTTCTAGGGCCGCCAATCAGATAGCAAGTAGAGCTCTTTATTATTCTTCCCCTCTGGCTCCTGAGAGAACTAAGTTCCACAAGAGGTCCTAAGTTATCAGGGAGGAAATTTTTCAATTTAATTTTTTTCAGGAAGTGGAGTCCCTGAAGTCCCACAAACTGAAATGGAGCAGTGGAGGGAGCTGGCAGGGGAGTCTCCATTATGTGAGTGGGCAGACCACGTAATGAGGGCAGACAATGAGGTCCATGGAGGGCCATGAGAAGGTGTGGAAGGGGTGAGGCTATTAGCTTACACTGTGGCAGGCTGGGAAGCTGCTGTCTAAATAGCTAAATTATTACCTACTGGGAAGTGGTATTTGATTATTCCACCTTGAATCCTGAGAAAACCCCTCCTGACCACGTCCTGTTCCATAGGGCAGTGGTTCTCAATCAGTCTACACTCCAGTAGTATCTAAGAAGCTATTTAAAAATAGAGATTCTTTGTCTATGGATCAGACCTCTTAAATCAAAATCTCCTGGAGTTGGAGGTCTAGGAATCTGGTTTCTCAGTCTTTCTCCAATCTGGAGTATTATTACCCAATCTTGGTACTACATGGTAAATAGATTCACCTTGTTCAGTAGAATGTCATTGTGGGTGAATTTTAGAGACAGAAATACTGCCACTTGAAGAAAACATGGACAAAATGAATAGCACCAACTTTAGAATGCTGTGATTGAGTGTGAATACTCTCCCTGTCTCTGAGCTGGACTAATTTGGATAAGTCATTCAACCTCTTTGTTTTCTCACTTATCAAATGGGTACAGTAACAACTGTCCTGTCTACTTCATAGAGCTATTGCAAGAACCAAGGAGGATGATTCAGCTATCAGAATGATAGTACATTTCTCAACAACTTTAATAGAACCTAGAGAATAAGAGCGTGTGAAGGAAAAGCTATTTCTAAACTTATATTCTATATCCAGCAAAACTATCAGTTTAGTTTCAGACAGACAGATATTTTCCAGCCTGATCATCACTTAAGTAATTTACCGCTTATGCCCTTGTGGATGACATATAAAGTTACTAGAGAATTGGATCTACCAAGATAAAAAACAGACCAAAAGGAGAAAGACATAGTTTGGTAGTTATTCTTAGTTTGCAACTTCAGTTTGCTTGCAATCCTCTGTGCTCCAAAAGATGGATACCTATGAACTACTTTATCTGGTTGCTGGTTGATTTGCAAGTGGGTTTGACCAATAGATATGCTGAGAGGCGATAACAACAGGAAGAAATGAGCTGGTAATATTTATTTCCCATGCCTCCTTCTGCTGGGCCTCACTTAAGCAGAGGCTATATTTTATCTATTATTCTGACTCCCTTTGGATGACTCATCTCATTGCCAGGTCCAGGTAACAGTTGCCTGCCTTTACTGTTAAGACTTGCTACCACTGCTTTATAGCAGATCTAGAGATCACCTGCTCCAGACTCAAAGAGGTTAGAAGATTCTGGGAAAGAGTTCATCAATAAGGTGAAAACAGAATCCTGATGTGCTTGAAAATATTGAAGGGAGAGATAAACAACTGGAGGGCAGATTTGGGTAAAAAAATATATTTATAATACTTAAAAATAGTGTAAAGAGCATAAAATGAGGAAATTAACAAGTAGTACAAATATTCAACAAAAAGTAAAAGTGCTTGGCAAAGAGGAGTAATTGTAGTGTGTTTGTGACTGATTCACAGCACTTATGTAATCAAAACAAAGTAACTGAAACTGATGTAAACAAAATTACCATATGACTCACAAGAAATAGAGGAAGATAAGAAATGGTGTTGGTTGATGGGACCTAGGAATTGTGATAGCAAATACAATTTATCCTCATCTTCCTCAGTGGGAAATCAGTAAGTAATTCCTAAAACTAAAGACCAAAGAAATAGTAGAAAATATAAATCATTGAAGTAATCCATAAGCAGATTATTTAAAATAATACTCAAAAAATCAGCTAGAAGAGGTGAAAAATAATTTCCTTGGGGGAAAGGGAATGTGAGATGGATAATGAATGGGCTGTTGTTTTTGTCTTTTAGCAAGATATGTAGACATAGTGTCTCTATGCTATGGCCAGGTCTATATTTGTCAAAAGAAAAAGTCATTTAAAAAAAAAAAGACAGGGGGGTTAGAAGCAATTCTCTTTCCAGTTCTTTCTTTTCTATTTCTCATCTCAAATATTAGAATTCCCTCAACACCCATCCACCTTCTAGAAGAACTGAGCTCAAGACAAAAAGTTCTTCAGGAGCAGAGCTAGTGAGGAAGGAGGTTTTTGTGGGCACCTGACCCACCAGTGACAGGGAGACAGTGGGTAGGAGCTGCACCCAAGGGAGCTCAAAGTGGAAGTAATCAAAGGACCCAAGCAGAACATGCTGAGCTGTTCTAAACCTCAGAGGAAACCCTAGAGGGACATCCCTGAAGCTGGTTAGAAGTCAAGTTCTTTAGTGTGGCCTCAAAAATGCTGCCAAGCTCTTGGCAGCTATGAACCAAATCTGGGGCATGAACTGTTACATAATCCTTATGATCAGGGAGAATTATGGAAAGTTCCTCAGGGGAGGTGGAGGAGCTTTTCTTAGCAGTAAATTCTCAAAGAAATAGCTCATGCCAGGCTTTTAAGGAAGACATTCAGAGGTGTGGCCGACAAGGCCTCAATAATACCCCTACAAGAAGTAAGGAAGGCATTGCCTGCGGCCTTCTTTAACAAAGGCCTGAGGCAGAGAACTTTGCAAGGGCCAGTAAAAGCAAGTAGCCTGAACACCAGGCATGATCAGAGAAGTGCCCAAGGATATCTGGCTAGGCATCAAAAACAGAAGACTGTGCTTTAAAAAATCTGAGAAAAATGGAGACTGGAGTGGATAGCAAAATGGAGCAGTTAAAAGGAACAGTTATAAAGCAAGATAAGTGGAACAGGAAACTGAAAAAGTGTGAGGATAAACAGGCTGTCTCAAGGCTGCCAGGACAGGAATTGATTGGAGGGTTAGACAGAACAGACTCTGCTTCCCCAGGGATCAGGAGGGGATATGGAAAACCCAGCTGCTAACAGCTTGAGCTTACCATCTTGGGAATGAAGCATGAACCTAGGGTGCTCTGGGCCTGAGGACTAAGCAGAGCAGCTTAATTGTGTCCTGTATCCCTTCCTATGTTTTAGCACATCCAGAGAACTTTAAACTTTGCAGGAGGTTGTTATGCCTTTGATATAATTGCAAAGGGGGGGAGGGAGGTTGAGAAAACAGAAAAGTTTGGTTATTAAGAGGATGACAATTTTTCCAATTTGGACACGAGAGGAGCTTCCTGGAGGAGATGGTTTTAGATTGAGTCTCCCGTGCTGCAAACGACTTTGACTGTGGCAGTACCAGAGATAGCCAAGGAGTCAGGGACATAGCAGATAGCAGATAGCAGAGGGGAGATAGCAGAGGGGAGAGGCTGTATAGCCAGAGTATAGGCTATTTGAAGGAGTTTCAGAGAGGTGAAGAATAGCCAGGTGAGGCTTTGGAGGATATTGAATACTAGACCAGAAGAGTGGCAAGTAGCAAGTGATTGAAACCAGCTCACAGTGGTAAGGCTGCATGTACAAAAGTAGGATGATGGCAGTACATGTATTTTAGGGATGTTACCTTTCTCTCTTTCTGTATATTTCCTAAGTGCCGCTTCTAAAGCCCAAATCAGCCAGACCAAAATATTAATTTCTAATATGACTGGAACCATCCTGTATTTTATAATTTTTTTAAATTAATTTTTTTAGATTTTTTTAAATTTTATTTTTGGATTTTTTACAATACATGGTTGTATAATTGCTGATCCCCATGGGAATACCCCACCACATCACATCCCCCCCTGGTCAATCTTAATGGACCCAAAGAGCAAGGCAGAGTAGGTGCTCAAAAGATTTCTTGAGTCCCTGACAGCTACCAACACATTGGCAGTCTAAGATGCCTGGCTCAGGCAAGCAGAACTACTTCCCTGGAGACAGGCAGAGGTTCAGTTGTTAGGGGTCTCCCATCATGTTTTCTTTGCCCTCTCTCAAGCCCAAGAAACTCATCTAGGACCCTCTGAAGTTCTTTTCCTGGGGACAGAGTCCAGAGGGGCAGAAAGATGGTTATCTACCTCTTGAGGGGGTATGTGTGTAGGGGGTTCTGTAGGAAAGTACCCGGGTTCTGCTCTTGGTTGCCAGTCTTCTAGTTAGAGTAGGGATTAGGGGGATGCTAATGCCCTTTGCCTTTGAGGGAACTGCTCTTGGGAGCTGTAACTCTGCAATTCTGAGTTGATGCCAGCTGAGGTTTCTGGCATGGCCACAGGCGTCTATCAGTGGAGACAGTAGCTATGACATGTTCAGCTCTCAGTTCCGGGACAGGGTTGGGGTGAGGGGCAGTGTAGTAGATTGGTCATGAAACTCCTTCTTATGATGCCTGGTCACAGAGCCAATCTTGCCCAGGGACTAAGCAATTACATAGACTTTCTCCCCACCTCCTATTCTAGTGACTAAAATTTCATTACTAGAAACCTATATATATATTGCTTTTAGAGTATCCTATTAAAATGCATACTGCCCCTGGCAAAGGCTACCTTTTAAATACCATTAACTGACTTCTCAACTAGGAATATTTGAGTGAGACAATTATGGGAAACCTAAAGTAAGAACTATAAGGGGGATAGCATAGAGATATGCTGGTGGGACTGGGTGACTAACAATAACAGAAATGGAGAATTTCAGGGATATAGGATAGCTCTATATAACCATATCAGTAAGGACAGGTATTAGGGTTTAAATGTAAAAATTAAACTCATCAAAACAGTTATCAAGCAAGAGCTAGGTACAGAATTTGTCCCTGCATCCAGCCACGCATTCATCTTTCAAACCAACAACAAAAGACTGCTTTGCACCTGGTACTGGGTCAGGTACTAGAAGAGCTATTTAGACACTTTAGTCATGACCTTTTTCCTCTCAGAGTTTTTATTCTGGTGAGGTAGAAGTATATATGTAAAAATGGCCTCCAAACAAGTTAGTAAGTTTTTTTCTTAATTGATACATTTATTAAAAATATAGACTAATGATACTGTACTTAAATGTCATCGTGGTTGTGTGCTGGCTTCCATAAATCATAATTCTAAGAAACTCTTCAAGGAACACTGATGGAAATAAAAAGGTAAACAGAAATGACTGATATGACAATTCCATTGCAAACTTAATTGTCTTATAATTAAAACTTGCTAGAAGATGGAGTTTGATATTATTTATAATCACACCAACTTTCATGGAGATTGCATATCGCTGTTTACGGATATACTATGAACCACAGAAAAAGCCTCTTCAGACTCCCCAAATAGTTTCCTTTTAGTTATGAAGAAGATCAGTTACCAGACTCCAACTTGTTCTTAACAAGTAGAATTTTTATGTCCACTCAGTCACTTACATCTTTTTTGACCTATTCATTTGCAGAGAGGAGTAGAAACTGTAACCAGGTTCTTTGTATTGTGATGACCAGTCTTCATATGCTGTCTAATTTCTTTAAGATAAAAGGAGTGACTAGCAGAAGGGCCACATAGATGAGGAGGTTCTGTATGGAGGAGATGACATCCTCACACATCTTCCGTTTCATCTCCTCCGGGTCCAGCTTTGGTGCAAGGTCCTCGATTCAGAACATCGCAGCTCTACCTCACAGCCTTCAGGCTGCCGTGCTCACTTCTGCATGGTTAGTAAATTTTAAGTTAGTAAGTTTTAAGATGAGAAAGGCACAGTTTAGTAAGTTCTAAGTCTCCAAAGACAGGGACAGTTAAGGAGTTCTGAGGTGGGCAAACCTATTAGCAGTAGGCAGAGGTTCCTGGAGGAGGTGGACTCTGAACCAAACCTTGAACCGGGGTTAAGATTGAAGCACATGGAATCAAGGATGCATACCCAGACATATAAAAGGCATACGGGGATGAGAGGAGACAGGAAAGACAGGGTAATTTGAGGATTAGGATGTGGTCTGTATTGTTTCACAGAACTTGTGAGGGAAAGATTTGAGATAAGGCAAAAGAGGATATAGCCTTCACCCCTAAGTAACCTGAGACTTTGGCCTACCATGGATTCTGTCCCCAGGAACTGGACTGGCTGCTATCATGCCTGGTAATGTTTGGGAAGGACCAGCAGTGCTGGGTGGAGCTTTGTGAGGAGAGACTATAATGGAAAAGGAGGAACAAGTGGTGCTTTAGAATCAGACAGACCTGAGCAGAATGTAGAGTTCCAGTTAAAGAGGGGAGATTAAGTTGGGGCAGAGGCAGTTCAGCATGGGTGAGTGGCTCAGGATGACCTGTAAGAAGCATGAAGTTCAGGATAGAAGAGGTTAAGTGCTCAGTGTGTTATTATTTATAACAGTGGTTGGGAACAATTTAAATGTCCAAGAGGAGGGGGTTGATAAAATAAATTATGGAAGAGGTGTGCTCTGAAATGTGGCAAGACCATGGTATTTTATTTATGGAGTAAATGTCATTACAGTGTAGTCAATTAGCAAGTAGATTCAAAGAGCATGTCTCATATGAACCTGCTACATATATCCATGTTTCTATCACAGTAAATGTCTATTATCCTAACAAAAGCCCATCATCTCCTTGTACACAAAATCCTGGCCTCCCTACTTTAGGTCATAGATCTGTCCTCTTTCTGTCATTACCATTGTCCACTCCCTTGCACAACTCATCCTCAGAATTATCATAATCTTTAAAAAATGTGCCACACACACAAAACTAAAATAAAATAAATCACCTTCCTTGATCACCCCTCCTCCCCATCAACTTCCAGTTACCATATCATCTCTCTGCTTCCCTTAGGAGCAAAATATTTTGAAACAGCTATTTAATATTAACTTCTACTTCCTCTTGCCCCATTATTTCTTAAATTTATACCCAGTTATGTTTTCTTCCTACTGCTTCACCAAAACTGCTCCAGTGAAAAAGTCATAAATGCCAAATTTTGCTCTACTAGGTGATCAATTTCCTCTCCTTGTTTTATTTAACCTTTCAGCACCCCTTGTTATAGCTGATCACCTCTGTGTATAACATGTTCTTTATTTGACTTGTGAGATGTCAAACTCTCCCAATTTTCCTCAAACCTCTCTGATAAAGAGGATTTTTGAACTTCCCTATTTCTTCTTACCTTTAAATATACTTTTCAATGTTGTTTCACTTCAGGACTCAGTCCCTGAAGTTTTCTGTACTCTCCATAGGGGATCTCACTCAGGCTCATGGGTTTAAACTTCCTATATACTGAAAATTCCAAAATGTTGTCTCCAATCTCAACACATCTCTGCTGGCATGCTTAATAGGCACTGGACAGTCACATTAGTCACATCCCCCAAATGCAATTTCTGCCTTTCTCTCCACCAGCCCTTTCTGAGTTGCACTACTCAGGAAGCACCCATCTACCTGCTCAGGTCACAGGAAAGCCTGATTTTCTCTCACCGCCTCACAAAGCTCCAGCAAACACTATTGGAACTACAGGTGTCCTTTGCTTTCTAAACGTTCTCCTGGACCAGTTCACTTTCACACATGACCAACATCAGTACCTTTTTGGGTAACCAAAGGAGATTTGAGGACAACGGCTGCTTTCACAACGAAGGGAAAACTGTTCAGCATCTCTTCCCAATCCCTTCCCCCACCCTAGCCTCTTCTGTGCAGCCACCTGGACAGAGGTCGCCCGTGGGCTCCTCCCCTCAGCGGAGTAACTCCCGCCTGGCCGCCATAGCTCCGAGCTGTGTGAGCACCTGTGCTCTCTCTTGCGTTGTTTTTTTGTGCCACTGTCGTTAACAAGAGGTGTTTTAAGGTATCCGGAAAGGCCTAAAGAGAGCTCACAAAGGTAGCAATGCGGGGAAACTGGCTTTAAAGGAGCCGGTGGGGCGCAAACAGCCGAAAGTGAAGAGGTCCAGCCTGGAGCGTGAAGCAGGGAGGCCTTGTCTGCCATGGCCGGAGCCATCATGACGGCCGAAGAGCGCGACTTGGATGTAGCTTTCAGGCAGGTGTGCAGCTGTTTTGCTCGCAGGCAGAGGAGTGGCGTCGGAAATCCGGGAGCCTGTCGTGGTGTAGTCTTCACGTCAGCCTCGGTGTCCAGCGGCCTGGAGCCTCCACTTCCCACAGACATAGACGAAGGTGCCCTCGCCCTGGGCCTGCCTGCCCAGCGCCTTCAGGCGACAGTGAGATGTTAATGGGCGGCCCTCTGCCTGTGTCCACACCCAGGGGCCCTGGACCCGGAGCACCCCCACCTGGACCCGGACACCCCCACAGAGCGCAGTCAACCGGCCGTCCTCACCGCCTCTCAGCCCTCCATGAGCCAAGCGTCTTGCTGATTCTGGTAAGGGAAACTCCACATTACACGCCTGATTTCTGCTCTGTAAAGGCGGTGCTCATCATGGCATTCTTGCTTTCACTGGGCGTTAATGTTATTTTTTAGGTTATATGTGTTCTTTGGTGTCATTTGGTAGGTGGCTGGGAACATTCAGAAAAAGTTCCACATAAACGAAGGGGTTATTGCTTCTTCGCTTGATGCCACTTTAGCTTATGAAAGATTTCATGTAGGCCGGGCACGGTGGCTCGTGCCTGTAAGCTTCAGCCTGTGAAGTGGCTGGGGTTAGGGATCGTGGTTCGAGTCCCGCCTGGGGCCCATAGCGAGACCTCGTTCCAAAAAAATAGCT